>JAMXBB010000001.1:90151935-90369698 GCA_024138015.1 Lumnitzera littorea | reverse complement strand
TGTGAAAGATCTATAAAAATGACAATATGCATACGTGCGGAGTTAAAAGCAAATATATATTTATATATATAACTTCAAAATGAAATAAGAGAATAGATAAAACTCTAATATTTTTGTAACTCTTACAAAAACTAAAAATGACTTTTGTATATATAGGATCTCCTAGTAAGCAAAGTGTCAACGATATAGATCTTTCACAATCAGCATTAGAATAGGTAAGTTAGGATCATGGTTTTACCGTTTGTTGAGATACTATATCAAAATATCTAAAAACTTAATAATACTTTTGCTTGTGATTATAAATTAGTTGTCTGTGAACATGCCATATGTGTGATTGGTATCTATTTGTGATAAGAGCTGAATTCCTTGACCTGCTATTCTGCATGATAGTATAATTTTGTATTGTGTGAATTGATTTGGCCACCCCTAAATGGAACTAATAGTGATTTGACTACTAACGTAACTAGACATGCATTGCAATTGTTAGGGGAATGATTAAGAGTATTAAACCAAATACCAACTCCCTTCAATGAGGATAGTTGAAATGATCTTTTTCCTATCCTTAATTGAATTAAGTGACAGGTAAGGAGGTCATAATAAGGGTAAGCATAATGGCTCGAAGGTAGTCATAAGAGCAGGGTGTTTTTCATTGCATAAGCCTATGTTTGGTTTGATTTGAGTCGCGGTAAAATCCCCAATCCAGGTTGGAGAGGATATAATTTCTCTGATCTCATAGTGGACTAGATAATATTATACAATATTTTAAGTGATTAATTGCACTACATTTCATTATAATTAACGATCTTATTTGTAATTGTATAGTACTTTTCTTACTTTATCGCACTTACTAAGCTAATTGTGCTTACATCCCTATAGACTCTTGTGATTACATCCCTATAGACTCTTTTGTAAGTGACAAGTGAGAGTTTAAGATGTATAGATATCACCACCCTCATGTTAGTGTGCAGTTAGCTAGGAATGTGAAGAAAGGAGAATCCATTGAATCTAGGTTTCTTAACTTTTCTTTTTAGTTTTGAGAAAACTAACTAGGAATTTTTTAGGATGCCAACTAATTTCCCATCTTATGGTAAATAAACTTTAAGACTTGTAACTTTTATAAACTCTTAATGTAAATTATAACTCTATGCGTGGAAACACTTATACAAATACTATTGTGTTATCGGACAACAAGATGTACTAAACAAATATTTTGAAAAGTTATATCACGGGTTTGATTATTGACAAGTGTCAGACTGAATGCTTGAAGCTGGTTGAGTCGTAATTACCTTATGTGAACTACATTTACAATAGCAACTGTGAAGTTAGCTTCTATGTTGATTAGTTTACACGGTTAGACTATAACAACTTCTCCTATTCGGGGTGTGATATATATATATATGTAACAAACATATATGACAGATGCATACAAATCATTGCTTGTTTTAAATAAATATATAAATTGATATATAACAATATATAGATTATATATTTACAATATACGATATATATTACACATTTATATAGATTATGTACTATGCACATATATATTATTATGTTATATACATAAATATATACCTTAATGTGTATAGAATTCTGTCATCTTCTAATAGTTGTATACCTTCTCTAGTTACAACTGATCCTTTAATGTCTTTTAATAAGAAGGATAAACCTATAATAAATTACGTGTTAGATAAATTTAAATCTCTTACATATGAAAAACTTAAGTTATAATCGTTTGTATATTCTTGCAAACTTTTTCTAAATTTTACCTTAATATTTTTAATACATTTATTATAACAAAACATTTTCCCATCCATCTGTTCAAATAATTGGGGTTAAGTATCTTCTATATACTATTTAGGAATAATCTTGCTATCTATTGTTATTTTACTAGATCCTTTATCTATTAATGCTACTATTGACTTTAACTATTTCCCTATACTTATATTTGTAAGTACTCTCATGCTTGTTAAGTTTTTATTTAATAATTATATTATAGTAGGCATTTCCGATATTATTTTATCCATTTTTACTTCTAATATTATTTGTTGTTGTTGTTTTAATCTGTCTTATATTTTGTCTATTTTTGTTTCTATAATTCTTAATCTTCTTTCTATTAACCTTTCAATTTATTCATCTTGGTGATTTCTGCAATACTATCTTGGTTGTGAACTATTTTTCTCAATTTCTACACTTGTTTTTACAAGGCAAAATTTACAATATTCTATATTACAAAATTGACACTAATATCTAATATTCATATTAAGGTACTTTTTTACAATATGCACATGGTTTATTAAAATTTCCTTTATTATTTTGCCAATTATGTTAGCACTCTATACTATTATCCATATATTAAAAAATTTCTTGTTCTAAATTAATTTTTGAAATTAATTCTATAAATTCATTTACACCTTTTTCGTTACTATTTGAATTTTCTGCTTGATCTTCATAACTTATCGTACTATAAATAAATTCTATTTCACTTATATTATCATTTATTTCTGCTAAATCTTTATATATACATTCTACCATGATTGAAATTTTATTGTGTAAAGAATTTCTTTTTGTACAACCTTTACAAAGATGTCTTGTTTCTCTACATGTATAATAAGTTATCTTATTTTTACAATGTCTACTCTTATTAAATTTTCTAACTGCCTATCTTTACTAAAAAATGGTTTTCTAGCTGATGTTTTCTAAGATAATATTTCTTTATTTTTCTTTTACTTTTATTATCTCTTTTAGGTATTTTTTTTCTTTGTTTATGTTCATACTATTAGGGTGTGTATATGGTTTTATAAAAAGAATAATCACCTTTTAATCATTTTTGTATTTGCATAAACGTATATTTTTCTATTAATCTATCTACAACAAATTTTATTATGGCTACCACTATATTATATGTATGACTATCTTTTGATATTTTCATTTAATTGTTCTACTTTTTTTTTTTTTTTTATTTCTTCACTTAAGGGGCCACGAAATTTTAGTATTAATTTTTATACAATTGCTTTGTTAAAGAAACACCCTACTAGTTCTATATGATAATTATAGTCTCTTAAAAAGAATATAGCATTTATCTAATGTTTTAGTTGTAAATATTCTAATCTTATAATGTTGTCTTGTTGTTGTGGAATTACTCATTGGTTAAGACTCATTCCTATTAACAAATCTTCTATTATTTTACAAAATTGCATGGATTGACTCCATAATTTCTAAGTTCTTGAAATTTTTTAGGGAATTGTTCTTTATATCTCTCCCATGCTATTGTATTGGTTAAACCTACTATATTTTTAAATATCTAAACATTTCATACGCATTATGATCAACGGCTTGTTTAAGGTAATCTTATACTACTAAAATTTTCTATTTTGTTATTTCTTCTAGCCACAACTAAAGCTCATATATCAGAAGATTTAACATTTTACCATTATTTATATATTTTGTAAGATTTTTGTGTAAAATCTAATATTTTGCCCTTACTAATGTATCCATCTTCTCTATTTGTGTCATATGTTGTATATGGCGCCTTTGGTATATTATTTGAATTATAAACTTTTAGGACTAAATTTGTTATATTACTTGGGCTACTATGTTCCATTGATTCTTTATCTATTTTTTTATTTAATATACTAACATGTTGTTCAACTGTACTAATTTAGTCATCTTTGTCATTATATTTATTTAATATTTTTGCATTTAGGTATCTTAATTCTACCATTTCGTATTCTCGCTTTCTACGTTCTTCTTCTAATTCTTCCTTTGTCCATTTTTTAACTTTTTATATCTTGTAATCTTCTTTAAAATCTTCATCATCACTTTCTTCTTCTATATAATCTCTATATCTTAATAATTTTTCATATTCATTTGAAAATTCTTTTTCATGTTCAGTTATTAAAATATTGTTTACATCTTCTACCTCTAAATTTGTTTCTAGATTCCTATTATTTTGTCTATTATCGAAACTTTTTCTCTATTTATCTTAACTGTACTTGTGGTTCTTTCAAATCTACCTATTTTATATAATGCCCTTGGATTTAATAAATTAATTGCTTGATTATTAAAGATTTCTATATCTCTGTCTATATTTATTATATCTTCTAACACTACTTCTTTATTATTAGTACCATTTTTTTTTAGTATTCTACCTAAGAAATTAGAATTACTACTACTACGAGTTGCTTATTCCCTAATTGTTCTAAATCTATTTGAAAACAGCATAGTTTCTGTTTTAGTTGTTAATTTTCTTTTTATAACTAAGAGGCACTAGAAATGTAAATGATCTTAGGTAACTTTCTTTCCTTTCTCCTTTGTACTTCTTATATTAATATTTTCTAGTTTTTTAGTTATTAATTCTAAATCTTTAAAATATTCTATTTTTTTTCCTTTTCTTTAATCAAAATTTCTAAATTTTCTAAGTTATAATGTAATTTAATAATTAATGCTATTAAAGTATTTAGGCTTCTCACTATTTCTTTATGTGATGTTTATATTAACTGAGCTCTTATAAATCCTATAATGTTTTCTAAAAACTTTCTAGTATATGCTAAGTTTTCTATATATTCTTTATTTTCTTCTAAAATCATGAAATTTTTAGATAGCATTTTATTTCTAAGACAATTCTTTCAACTTTTTGTATATTTTAGTTATTTTCTTGTGATATTGCTTTTAACTTACTTGAAACTTTTTCTAATTTTAGAGTTTTCTCTTCTAAATTTTGATTTCTATTTTCTAACTCTATCAACTTTTCTTCCAATTTCTTAAGAATAACTTTGTGAGAATTTTGAATTTTTTACTTTTGATATTTTTTAACTTCTTTATATTTTTATATTTCTTAAAATTTTCTTTCTATCTTATTATTTTGATCTTTTATAAAACCTATGTTTTTTTATTAATTCTAATATAATATTATTTTTATTTTTTATATCTTTTAACATTCTTTCCTATATATTATAATTTTTCTTATATTATACTTCTAAAGATGCTATTGTACTAATATGAATATCTATTAAATATTAAGCTATTTGTGTATCACTATGTAAACAATACTGATAAATATTAGCAAAATAACAATTGTGTTTAAATTCAAAATTTCTAACCATATTCCTTTCTTTATATATTTCTAAATTAAGATATTCAAACTTTTTTTTGATTAAAACTATGAAATGAAACAACATCTATTAAATGAAAACCTCACTTAATAAAACCTTGCTTTGATACCAAATTGGAGAAGTATACTATGTATCCATGCTTTTTGAGTTGTTAGCAAAGAAGTTAATGCTAACAAGTAACAAAAAGGAATTATATAATATGTTTTTTTAATAATGACTAATATGGTATTTCTTTTACTTAGAATTTTCACTTCATGGGGAGATATACAGTATATAGAGAAGTTAATGGTTTAGCAAGTTTGATTGTAAAAATAGATTTTGACATGTTAGAATGGCTTTAGAAAACATAGAATATATGGCTTAAAACATAGGAATTCTATCTTCTAAATACAAAATATCCCAATAAACAAAGTATTCGTTTAAGCCAAATTTGAGAGATGTGTGGGATGTTTAAGGGAAGTAGGTGATTTTTTTTTTAAATAAACTAGAAAACCATTTCTTAATAAAGATAGACATGTAATTTGTTTTTAGATTCCTATCATTTCTATCCATTTTGCTTTCTATAGAGTTAGGATCATTATTTACTATATTTTTAGGAACATATGTACTAAACCATCTCCATTACTATTTTCATATGTTATAAATTAGGGGAGTATACCTATGTTCCTTGAGTTGTAAGCAAAGGAGTTAATATTGATAAGTAACAAAAAGGAATTATATAGGGTGTTTTTTCAATAATGACTAATTTGTTACTTTTTCTACTCATAATTTTCACTTTATGGGAGATATTTTTGGACAATTTTGATATTCCTTAAGAGAGCGGTTTGGTTATAACTGTTGTTACCTTATGGATTTTTTTTTAATATTTTTTAGGAACGCCTAAAGGGCGTTAATGTCTAACTAAACATTCTATTTATCTTTTTCAAACTCATTCATCCCTCACCTACTTCCCCTAAACAACCTACACATCTCTTAAATCTAGCCTAAATAGGTACTTTGTCTATTGGAATATTTTATATTTAAAAGATAGAATTCATAGGTTTTAAGAAAGTGTGTTAGAGTATTTACAAAAGAAAAGGCTAACTACAAATCATCCTATTTTTTATTAAAGGGGTCCTCATAATGAGGCAACTTTAGGATGATGAAGGAAGAAAAGAAAACCATCTTATTCTGATAGGGAGGATCCTCATAATGAGGTAGCCTTAGAACACACTTGGGATAATAAAAAAGAAAATGTTTTTTGGTATTCATGATTTCCTCATTAGTTACTCATTCTTTTTAGATTTTCTCTAATCCTAAAAAAACTTTTATTATTGTAAGGAAATGCTTATACACTGCATGCATGTCCTTTGCTTGTTAGGTTACATGCTTATTTATAATATTTGTAAAATTTTTAATGAGTTGGGCATACCCTTACATTGGATATTGAAAGAAGGGCAAAATTATCTTAAAGTAAAACTATACAATTGAACTTTACACCTATCGTCCTTTAAAGAATAATGTTATACAATAATTTCTGAAAAAGAATAATAACTATACAATTTCTAATAAATTCTCTAATGATGTTTTTGACATATCCTTATTTGTCACATGCCTTTTGAGAAAGAAGATTCCAATGATTCAAAATCTTTTATGTCTACTAATGCTGGTAATCTTCATCGTCCTGTGATGTATAGAGAGTATCCTCATCTTCAAATTTTTTCTAATGTCTAGTCTTCTTTCTTTCTTCCATAAAAGTTATTATAGAAACTTAGGTAAATATCTTAGAAATAGAGGTTTCTTCCATAAAAATCTTTGAGCTTTCTTCAGCAAAGAAATTTTTTTTATAGAAAATATAACTTCTATGTTTTTGAAATTGCTTAATAAAAGTTTTTGTATAGTTATATTATATTATATATATGTAACAAACATATATAATAGATGTATACGGATCTTTGGTTGTTATAAATAAATATATATATTGATATATAACAATATATAGATTATATATTTTGAAACACCCCAATCAAGCTAAAATAATAAATTGTTTAAGTAGTAAAATTCTTTTAGCTTATATCGTTAGAAAACTGCTTTCAAATAGAAAATTTTTTAATTTATTCAATTCAAGTAATTTCAGATTCATTCTAAAGTTGATTCTATCGTATAGATGTTTAATTTAAGGTTCCAATTTTTTTGTTTTAAAACTTTTATTTACGCATGCATTAAATAGATTAAATTTTATTTTACGTATAATGTATAAATATTTTACCAATACTGTATATATTATAATATTTATATATATATGACTTATTTTTGTAAATACAATATATTTTTATTTTAATTAATTCTTTAATTTTCTATTTCAAATATAAACACGTTCTATATTCTAGAATGTTGTAGAATAACCTAAAATCTATCTTAATGCTATCCTAAAATTTTGTTCCATTGCAATCCTATTTCTGTTTCTCTCTCTCGACATTTTTTTTTTTCTTTTCTTCTCTACCGAACCTCTACATTTTTCCTCTTGTCACCCTCAATTCAATCTCTTAATTCGTTTATCTCTCATCTTTCTCTCCTAACTTAAGCCTCTTACTAGAAGACACATAATCCCCGTCCCTTTCCTTCACCGAACCCCTCTCTTTGCTCTCATGTCTTTCCCATCATCATTGCCTTGACTTTACTCACTACTCTTGTCTCAATTTCTCTCTTAGACCCTCCCCCTCTGCCTCTCAATTCCTCTCTTGTCCTTACTCTTCTCTTGACAATTTTCCTCCATTTTCATGTAAGACCCTATTTCTCCCCACCCACCCCTCCCCCCCCCCCCAAAAAAAAAAGATCTCTCTCACATTTTCATTTCTCTCATCTCGCTCGGCTAAAATTGAAGGTATTAGACCATTTTAATTTTCTTACTATCTAATATACCTCTCGTTGAGGATTTTACAGATAATTTTCCGCAATTCAATTCCGCGCGTATCAAGTTATTTCGATAGATTTGCATTCATTAATAATTTAGATGTTTATTTAAATAAAAAAGTAATTCCTATATTTATTTTTATGTATGATAAGTTCGATTTCGATGATGTTTAGGAGAACAATCGAAATTCCCATTTTAGTGTTTTATTCCACAAGTTGACTCGGTATCATTTCTCGGTATTGTATATGTAGAATATTATTTTTATTTTCATAGATTATTGTAAAAACCAATTATTCTTCTAGTAAATAGATTTCGTATATAAATTGAATTATTTGGTTTGTTGTACTATTATTTTATATAAAAATTGTTATTTTAAATTGTGTCGCATATTAAACTAATTAATATATGTATAATTGTGGAGTTGAGTCACTATTGTAGAGTATATTGATTTTTGTATCCTATATGTATTATTTTAATTATCAGTTTAGCTATTTGTGATTTCATCATTTTATTTTATCCTTTGAAATTATTATTGATAATATTATTATTACATTACTCCTATTACGATTATTATTATTATGAAGTGTATGATAGTAACTGTTAGTATGTCCGTTTTCACTTCTGTTTACCTTTACGTATTTCTATGGACTTAAGTATTATTTACTAGTATAAGTATCTTTCTATTACTTTAACTCGTAAGCCTATACTTTAATATCATCATTATATGTTTATCTTATATTCTCCTTTTATATGTGATATCCATACCATATGAATAATTAAATAATAAGTCAATTTTTTTTGCTCTATCATATTATGTGTATATGTTTATTTATAAAGTCGGACTTCTATTTCCTATTATATTTGGTATTGAGTCACTATTTTTTGGCTAAATATAAAGTTACATTAATGCTCGTATTTTATACGTAAGTTTCGAGTGTTGATATGGTTTACGACGATATTATTTTACTATGGTTGCATCTCATTATTAATATTGATGGCATTACAATTTAAGTATTTCTATTACGATAGTTATTATGATTATATAATATATTATATTATCTATAAAGTATATCCATTTTGAATTCCGATTATTAATATGTCATTCCTTTTGTATTTTTATGAATTATAATATTATCTGAATAAAGTATGTATTCTTTTATTACTATATCGATTAGTAAAATTATATATTTTGACACCCTTATCATGTGTCATCTTTATAATTTCTTTTATATATACATATTATACTTTACGATTTAACGTAATTAAATAATAGTATATAAATATGTCAACTTTTTGCTTTATCGTATTATGTATTTACATTATCTTCGATTTCCATTATGGATTTATGATTAGATTCGATTATTTTCTTTTAGAACCTTTAATTGGATAAGTTTATAGATTCATAAGTAACTTTTAGGCAAAAACTTAGTTATCGGGTATCTGAGGGTTAACATTTATGCTTGTTTTCAAATATATACGTGGTGGTTATTAGATTTCTTCCTTATTAAGGTCTAAGTTATCAATTTAAGATCTATAAGTTAGAGTTCTTTTAGCTGTTATGGAATGATTCTAGATACGTGGTGCTTGTTTATATAGTTATGCTTGCTAAGTTAGAAAAGATCTAACTAGACTAATCTATATTCAACCTAAATGAATGGTTTGCTAAATGTACTTGATTCACTCACTTTAGGAGCCTGTAGTGAAAGATCCCCAAAAAAGCAATTGCTAATCATATGCAAAGTTTTCCTAATAGACTTTCATATGAAATGATGTAGCTAGAATATTAGGTTTTTAATTTTTGAACTCTAGGCATAAAAGACTTAAAGAAAAACTTATATTATACCCACCTACGTATATGGAAAAAACCAAGGTGTAGTAGGGTCATGAGTACCCCTTTGTTGGTTGTTAGCCTAAATTAAAGATAATTAATTTGATGTTTGTTTGTATTCTATTACAACTTGACATCCATGTGTGTTTGTGCACTCGTATTAGACTTCGGCCCACTCTTATATTTTTACATCTACAAGTCAATTAAATAAATTTACAAGTATAGAAATTGTTATTATCAACTTGGGAAAGAGAGGCGGTTAGTTCTATATATTGTAAAAAATCAAGATATAGTTATTTAATTCATTTATGGTTAAAGTGACTTGCTTGTGAGTCACTCGAGTTGTGTATTTGGAGAATTGTTATTTTATATTTGATAAGCAATTGTTAGAAGCGATTTTAAAGATTGCAGTTAGTTTTAGAATCTTAACATGTTCTTGAAAGACAGGGATACGTAGCGGGTTGTGGCGTTCTTGGATTCTAGGGCGTTACATATTTGTGGTATACTATATATATATATATATATATATATATTACACATGTATATAGATTATGTGTTATACACATATATATTATTATGTTGTATATAATTATACATGTGTAGTGTTATGTATATATACATATATTAGCAAAAAACACTCCCGCGTTGTGGGTGCAAAATAATTATCATATCTCGACTTAATACAAGTTGCACAATCACACAAGAATATCCGTTAAGAACTTAACTCAATCAACCCACTCATCAAATAACATTATTTATATGCTAAGAGAATGTTAACATGTAGTTCAACTCCACTTTAGGTTACAACTTACATGTACATCTTGTTATTTACAACAAAACATGTACTCTTCTTTTTTTTCAATCTTCAAAATAGTAACGCTTCTGACTTAGTGCAAGACCCTTTCAAAAGATGTTGACTTCATCTAATGTTCTCAAATTGCATCTCCTTTGGTGTTGGGTTCGTCGTGTCCTTGCTAACCTAAAGATAAAACATTTTATCCTCGTAGCTTTTGAAGCTAAGTGAGAGTGAATAACAAATAATATAATATAGACAACATTACAACTCATTCATAAACGGCAAATTCAAACCTTACTCATACATTAGCCAAACTAAGTATTTGTTGTTGATAATGCAGTACGCTATGCTCATGCATGTGGTATGCATCGATATTGATATCTCTTAACTTACATATCAAGTTAGTCAATATACTTGGGCATTGATAAAGGCATATTTTTCATGTTTTAAAGTGTAAATTAAGATATAATTATTATTGATTTTATAGAAATCATTAAAAAATGGTATTTAATTATTTTCATTTGGATATTTCAGGAATTAGAGGATTCAAAAGTGGAATTACAGGCAATTTAAAAGAATTTTAAGTAAATGAACGAAGTTCGAATTAACACATGTAAGTTGGAAATAAAGGCATCTGGCCTACAATTTACACCAGCAGCCTTTGGCGTTTACACCCCCAGCTTTAATGGCTACGTCGCCAGCTTACAAGCTAGCTTTGTATTTATACCGCTGGCCTTCATGAAAAAAAGAGTGTCACACGAGTCGATCCTAATTTTTCTTATAAATAGCTTATGTTTCATTATTTGAAAAGCTTTTGAATACACTTTTCTTAGACTCAGAGAGTCGTAGAATAGTCTTTAGTTAGTTTTTGAAGAATTTTTTGGGAGAATTGCTTGGATCATTGAGAAAAATTTGCTTTTGCTGTGGAGACCAAGTTAAAGTTGCAATTGAAGATTTTTTTTTTTCAATACAGAATTGGTGACATCTATTTTAATTATTCTTATGCAATTCTATGAATTACTTATGATTTCAATTATGAATTTCTTTGCAATTTCAATTAGTATTTATGTTTTTATTTCCAAATCCATGGTTGGTTAAATTTATTTGTAGAAATTGATGAAACCTCAAATAGCTAAGATGATGATTGTGTTCATGTTATACGATTAAGAGATATGTGGATGATTCATGATTTCGATTTCTATGATTTTGATTATAGTTGTTTAATTGATTATAATTGTTAGAAACTTTAATGATACAAGAGTTGATATAAGGTTCGTTAGAAATTCTTAATTGATTTGATTAATCAATGTAGAAGTAAAGTTAATTGAATTAATTAGAAATTATTTAGAAATTAATGTGATATTTAGTGATTAGTTATTTACTAAGACATTAGGGATAATTGATTAAGGACATTAGACAATCATAGTATTAGGAGATATATGATTGTAATTTAGAGTCTACTGTTAATTAGAAGATGCAAGAGTTGATTAATTAATTAGGAGTTTAAATCCTTAAGTTTTAAGGTATAATAATTTCACTTAAATGGCCATATAGCCATTAATCTATATAACAAAATAACAATTTGATTGGTATAATCTAGGGTGGATTCTGTTTTTTTATAATTCTCAATTGATTGCTTAATTTTAGATTTTTCATAATTATTTTTTTTCAATAGTTTTAGAGTAATTATTAGATTAATTAATTTAATTTTGATTACTTGAATATTGATAAAAACTAGTATAAGATTAGTAATTTCTTAGTCCTCGAGGGATTGACAACCTTACTTTCTCTATATTACTTGATTCTGACCCAGTATACTTGCTGAAGTATTCGCGATTTATATATATATATATATATATATTAAGCGAATCAGGCATCTAGATACAGTGCCCAGGAACTTAGAGACTATAAAGAGTAGTTTAAGAGTAGGACCCTTAACCCTAATTCTACTGAATCAGACTATAAAGAGTAGTCAGGTTGCTTAAGTAATGCGCATCTATATGCTTTAAAAATCAAGTTCATGAAACCATTATTTCTCTAACGATTGAAAACCTCATCTAGGTCACTTTTATGCTATGTCACACCATGCTATACAACAACAACTCAAGCATATCATTCAACACAACCATTCTTTAAGTTTTATCAACTTAGATAACTAAGTCTAGTTTTTAAGCTCTCCCTGATGGAAACTATTATCTTACTTAGGATTCGCTTAAGTAAACACTCAAAAAATTAAGTTAGTAATCACTTTTTTCTCTAAGTTAATACAATCATTTAGGAACATCATATCAACATCCAACACGACAGCATAATGGTTCAACCAAGATATATCCATATATAATCAATGCAATATCAAACAATGTACAGTGTTATGAGTAGCAATAAATCTACTCGAAGCATAAGTTAGATCTACTTATCTAGTATTAATAGTGATTTTGAATCTATATGTCAAGATGGAAATCCTCCTCAGCTATATCACCTAAAAAATATACACATGGTACCGTAGTCAACTACAGACCAAATAAGAACTTATTTACAGCTAGGGTTTAAGGTTAAAGTGTGTATCCAAGTTAACATTTATCTTAGCCTATCTTTAATGTAACCTTTAAATTAGTCTCTAAATCAACTTCTTAATTACCCTCTAATTTAAGCTATACTCTCAAACTCTTAAACAAATGTTGTCCACATATATCCTTGGTCCTTATCAATCTAGAAACTTAGCTACATCTTCAGATTACATGTTAAACCTTAATGACATAAATGTGACTAACCGCAATCTCTGATTTTAGTGTTGATTCAGTCTCTAATTATGCTAAACAAGCAGGTTACCCTAAAAACTACTTTATTATATTTCTCACACTAATTTAAGACAAGTGAATAGCTTCATATCAAATTAAAGCTATCCAATGTTACTTCACTTATAACACTTTTATTACAAGTTACCATATTATCTTAGATATAAGTAAATATGAGAGAATAAACTAATAATTTGTATACGTACCCAATTAATCTCGTGAAAAATAGCTTAGACTTACAAAATTATATACTCTAAGTTCTAACCATCGAAAATACCAAATTAGCATATTATTTAATTTTTTTTAAAATACTATTTTGGCTCGATTTTATTGATCATCACAATAAATAAGATATATATCCACTTTCAATTTTAAGAACAAAGTATAGTACTTATATTATTGTCATGATTCACTAGAAATCACTTCATGTAAGCTTTATTCAAAAATTTACTTGAAAACCCCTTATTTCTCTAGATTAGAAAAGCTTCCAATTTACTAAGATTAAATCATAATAAATAGTAAACATAAATATTTTTGAAAATTCTTGTTACCATTATTTAATACATAATATTAATATGTTATATACAAAAATTTTCAAGCCGAAATAATATTATTTAATATTTTGAAAAATTAATTAAAAATTCTTAATAAAAGGGCCATTTCTTAAGTAAGTACCATAAATCATAAATATTTCAACAAAATAAAATTACTAAATTAAAGTACATGTAAAATAACCCCATGAAACAAATTTTCAATATTTTCTAATGTGTTTTAGTACTTTTAAGAAATTATTGAAAATTGAAGGCTAAAAAGTCAATCATTAGCGGATGACTTTCCGGCCACCCTTTGACCACCACCCCTTGACGATACAACTTCCCTCACCACGAGAAGCTTAAGTTACATGTAGCTCCACATTAGGTCTTGTGTAGCCCTAAGAATTGTATTTCATCCTATTTTCCTACTATTTTTGTAAATTTTTGTAAAAGTATAAAACTAGAGTGTTTAAGAGGTTTCCCTATTTTCTTATCTTCTAAAATGTCCAATGTGTGATCCTATAACTCCTTTTATAGATAACTAAGTGGTGAAAAGAAAAAAGAAATTCCCAAGTTTCATTTATCTAGTTTACTAAGTGTATTTTGTGTAAATTAAATAATAGGGAAAAATGCAAATAATTCTCTCAAACTTTGATTTAGATGTGAATTGACCTTCTGAACTTTCAAAATATGGTTTTTACCCCCTAAACTATGATAAATCGATGAACAATCCTTATAAGTTGAGAATAACCTCTTTAAACTTTGATTTTGGTATGCAAATACCTTCTTAACTTATCAAAATATGCTTTAAGATCTCCTAAATTTTGACTATAATATGAATTTTTCTCATTAAAAAAGAAAATATCTTTTATATTACTAATTTATCAAAATTTAGGAAGTCAAAAACCACACTTTGAAAGTTTAGGGAGACAATTTATACCTAAATTAAAGTTTAAGAGGGTTATTTACAATTTATCCTAAATAATATATGTATGTGACACCTCATCCCATGCTTTCCCCATGTGTCTTAAGCCTTGCTATGCCATTTCTAGCTTTTATCAACGTAGGTTTGCTTTTTTTTTTTTTTATAATTTTTCTTTAATCTATTACAAATTTAAGCATTATTTTAGTATATTTCATTACTATATTAATAATATTTATATATTGAGTATATATAACATGTATAGCATTGTTATATAATTATACTGTATGCTATTTGACTCTAAAAATTATTTTTATAAGTTAAGTAATTTATCTCTAAATTCTCGTATTTATTTGAAATACAAATTTCGAGTCTCCCATAAATATTGAGTATACTCTGTAAAATACATTTTATTGCAATTAAATTCTATATAAACTTTATTTTAAGAAATTGATCTTATTAAAATCTTTCTTCTAGCTTTTGTTACCTCATATTAAAATTTCACTCAATTCGAACAACTTTTTTCGTAAGCCTTAAATCATTCCAAATGTCTCAACTTAAATTGATACTAATAGTAAGGGTCTCACAATAATTAAAATAATTTTTTTCAAATTTTAAAATAAAAGGAGTTATGCATGTTACTAAATTAATCCATTTATACACAGCCAAAAGAAATGAAAATCAATAGATCAACTATGTGCATTCCTCTAAAAAAAGTTGTTCCAAAATAAAGAAAAATTATTGATAATTTTAAATTTAAATGTACATATATTTAGTGATATCTCATTATGCCACTTGATATATATGGTAGAGAGAGAGAAAGAAGAAGTAAAAGGGAAGAAAAAATAGGGAAAGTGACATATTTATCCATTGTTTATGATTTTAATAGAATATTTTAATGTTAGTTTTTTTTGTTAAATAATATTAGATAAATGGTAAATAAATAACTTTGATGGAGAGATACAAGTGGAAGTTACTTAAGTTACTTTGGGTTTTAATAATATAGATATAAAATAAAACATAAAGCATATGCGTATCTATGAATTGAAGGCTTTTTTATCATATACTACTACATGTTAATTTCATTCCATTTCAAATATAATAAAACTAAACATAATTATGAAATGGAATTAGTTTTTCATTGATATTTCTAAACATAAGAATGGATTGACCATTTTATTTCTAACTCCCATTTATTTCAATCAATTCTATTCCTGCATACTAATCATGACATATATGTTTTTCTCTTATTTTAGGAAATCTCATATTGTATTGAATTGGATTAGTATCTTATAAAACCCATCCCATAGCCACCTTGATTGCATCTTTAAGATCATATCAACTAATGAGTTAATTGGAAAAATATTTATTTGGTTTACTCAAAATTTTAGTATGTACTTATTTTTTTTAAGTTTGGACACTAAATTTTACTAGACGCTGTCACCATTACCATTAGAATTGATAGCTATATAAAATTTTCCACGTTTTACCCGCTGTTTAAGTTAAGATTTGCGTCTCACACAATATGGAAAAGAAGTGCATTAGACTTACTATCTATAAATTATGTAAATTGTAAATACACCTATGTTTCATATATGTGTATTTAATTCTTATACCTTTGATTATAAACGTTAAAACACATGATTCTTTAAAAAATTCAATATCCAAAAATAAATATTGATATGAGAATGCCGTGACTGGAGAGATATATTCGAGTGCTGATTGTCACTATACCCATTAGAATCAGCAACGATAGAAGACTTTCTTCAATTTACCGACTATTTGGGTTAAGATTTACATTTTATACAATATGGAAAAATTAGATCGAGGCTCACTATCTATAGATTAAATTGCAAAATACACTTTTTTATGTTTCCATATGTGCGCTTGACACTATTATATTTTAAAATAAATGCTAGAAGATACAAATTTTGAAAAGGTGCTTTTTTTTTTTTCAGTCTCTTAATGACGATTTCATCTCTCAAAGACACTAAAGAAAATATTGTAGTATTTATTTTAATTAATTCATCCCAGATCAAATTACTAAAATATGGTAAAAACACTTTTTCTTAAAGATTTAGGAGTACGAGGGCTTTATTTCAAGATAAGAGGTTTAAATGCATATGGAAATTTCCACTGACAAATGTAACCTCGTTGAGATATATACGTTCTAAACAAGTTAGATAAGAAACATTCATAAACATGTTTGCACATACATATGGATGAGGACCACATTGGAAATTAATTGAAAGCAAAATAAAGAAATTCTTAAAGTTCACTTTGATCGGCATTCTAAGACACGAAAGGCTTACTTTACTTTTGTTTTGGGAAATGAAAGAGACAATATGAATCGAGGTTTTCTTTTTGTGCCATTGAAGTTTGATAAAGATCATATGTGTATACAACAATCCATTATCGAACATTGACATACCAAAAGATAAAAAAAAGAAGAAGAAAAAACTAATGTTCGACGGTGGATCGTTGTGCGTATAGACAATCCACTATCAAAATGGAGCCCCTCTTCTTATGCGTAAACAGTGAACAATGAAAAATCCTGAGTCCACCGTCGAGGCATAAGAAGGCAATAGATTACTTGCATGTCTGGCCCCGCACTGCCCCAAGCTTGGGTGAATAGCTCACCGTGCTTGACGTAGCTAAACTTTCCTATCAAGCTAAAGAACTCTGTCCTTTATGCTAAGCTTGAGTCGGTCTGCAGAGAGCCATCGGGCTTGGTTAAGTGTATATCAATGCTTAACTAGGAAGGGGAGCACATGAAAGTTTAAAGGAATCATTAAGGACTTCTTTTTCTTAAAGAATTTTTGTTCATTCTCGTTCTTTCTATTTACCTTCGGGTGCTAATCATGCAACCATCTATAGCAAAGCTATAGTGAGTAGATGGATTTTTAAGGTTGATAAACCCCGACCCTAATCAATTTTTTTACTTGTTGTGGGCTTGAATTTCCTGTCCTACAAACATTATTTAATTCAATGACATACAATTGTTTTTTGACAGGAAAAAATAAATAAATCTCTCCCAAGTTAAACTAATAATTGATTACTTAAATATTAAGATCTTAGATTATTGAAATTGGATTTTAATTCATCAAAAATTGAAAATCAAATGCACCAAAATGTTTTAAATTAAAAAAAGAAAGAAGATACTAAAATCTTCCTCTATGAGTCAAGTGGGAGATAGAATGAAGCAAGTAGGGATGATGTTGGGGGTGGATTTAGAATGGGTTTTGTAATAAGCAAATTAGATTTACCTTGTAAGCTTTTCCAAAACTTATTTTAAAACCTTATAGGATATTTATCCTATGTTTAAAACCTATGCCTAATAGGATACCACTATACCTACTAACTTTCTCAATCCATCCGGGCAGCCCATGGGATAATTTTTGCACAAATTGAAGGCTGTTAACACCAATTAATATAATTTAAACAGAAAATCTACTGGGACAATCTTATAAGTTACTTGATAGTTTATAAATTTTTTAAGTTCTTTCATTTAAGCTTTATGGCCAATTTTGATAACCAGTATCGGATATAAATTTTCAAAAAGAAACTAACATGTTTAGTAATTGCATGCCATTAGCTTTAGCTCCAGCGCACTAGATGCAATAACAATATTATTGAAGTAACTAAATAAGTCAATGCAAGCAAGAAGCAAAACTATAACAAAAGTTTTTGTTTTTAAGAAAGAAAATTTTTAGAAGATCACTAAAATGAAAGGTATAAACAACAAATAAATTGTAAGATATGAATAGATAAAGGATATATCTTCTTTATGGATATATTATTTTATTGCTTTTATCTGATAATATTGTTTTTGTCCTTGATATTATATGAAGTAAATTTTGTAACCTCACTTTTCTAAACTCATGGACAATATGCTTTCATATGGTTTGAACAAAAAGGATGTTATGGAAATACTAATAAGTTCAAGCAAAATTTCAATATTATAAAAATATAATAGAAAAATTTAAGGTTTCACAATATGTTTCATACTTTCTAGATTTCATAAAGTACAAGTTTTAGGATGGTTTCAAGATTTTATAGGACAGGTTTTGAATCTAAAATATAGATATCATTTAATTGCCATACTTTTAAGGTATAATCAAAGTTATTAGACGAAAAGATCTTAAGATATAGGATCATGACTAGAAAATTTATACCATATATTTAGTAGTATAAAATTTTATTTCAAAGTAAAAAATAAATATATCTTTGAAATTTGAAAAATAACCGTACATCAAGTTCTAACATCATAATATTGAACTTTATTATGATTTATAGTATAAATAATTTTTTTTATTTTTAAAAATTTTCTTAATAATAAAAAAACTATGTTCAATATTATATAAATCAAATATAGTAAAAAAAGATTATATTATTATATTCTCTTTATACTATGCTGATCAATTCTCCTAATAGGATAATTACAACAAATAGAATCAATGTTTAAGAGTAAGTTTAAATTAGGAATGAACGTTTCTCAAAGTTCAAATAAGAGATCAATTTTTTTAAAGTGGTTCAAATAAAGGATTAACGTTTTATAAAGTAGTTCAAATAATTTTATAGATTGATTATTATAAATCTGTTATTTAAACTATTTTGTAAAACGTTGATTACTTATATGAACTTTTTAAAACATTAACATCTTATATGAGCTTTTTGAGATATTAATTTCTTATTTGAATTTTTTGAAACATTGATCTTTTAATTGAATTTATCTTTAAACATTGATCTTTTCCATTATAATTCTCTCTTCTTTTTATACTGTTTGGTTTTGCTAAGCAAGCGCAAAGTGGGGTACATATAGGGGCTTATATCTTATTTATCTAAAACCCGCTCATCCCTAATTTTTACAATACAATTTCCAATTTAGAAACAAGCTAAAACAATTACTTAAAAGGTAAGTTACATTATGCTCTTTTTAAATCCTTCTAAGGAAAAATATCTAGTATAGAATTTCTTTTAAGTACGAAAAGACTTTTTGGTATATTTCTGGTTTATGTTCGTACTACTTAGAAATAACGTATCTAAGTGTGTTTAAGGAATTTAAAAAGAAAGAAGTTTTTGTTTTTTCTTAATCCCATTTGATAATAATCGAATCTCAATAATTTAAATTAGCTAAATGCAGAATCTCATGGATTTGTTTTTTCTGCTCATATGGTGACTAAGACGAAATGAGAATAGCAATCGAAATGGGAGCACAGACATTTAGTGGATGTTGTCACATTCGCTGGACCAAAGTCCATGAAATGCAAGTGGCAAACTTATATAGGAAAAGTTGAGAATTATTGAAATGATAATGTCATAACAATTTAATTAAAAAATAGAAAAAAAAAAAAACAGCTTATGAAGGAAGCACTTATAAAGGGTCAGATAAAAGCAAGTCATGTCACTTTTACTTTCAGCTCCTAGAAGCTTTTATAGTACTGCAACCTTACATATTAAAATAGTACGGAATTAAATAGAGGAAATCGCCATGGAAACCATTCGATCTAATTCTAATTCTTTCATGTCACTGAGAAAAATAAGAATAGTCCGAAATAAAATAAAATAAAAAAAATAAATCATTAGCTATGTTTGAAGATGACTATCGAATGAAATGTTATCAAATGCATAAATAATATTAATTAAATACCATTAATTATTATATGTTTTAATTTATTTAAAGGTTAAATAAGAAATTTTAAATCAAGGCAATTAAGGTGGCAAATAAAAAAAAAAATCAAGACAATTGATGAGGATAGAATAGAATCATAATTTCACTTAATTATCGATTCTGTCTTTCAATTACACTTCCAAATACAGGGAGAGAGAATAAAACCCATAATTATAATTTTATATCGATTCATTCTCACATACTAACTATAACATAAGACAAATTATGTAAGAAAAATTGCAAATAACCTTCATTATGTTAAATATATACACTTTAAATTTACAAAAGTGTATCTTTATATCCCTATACTTTGATAAATCAATAATATTAAAGGAAGTTTACTATTTCAATTGAAAAAACATAGTTCAGATTTTGGGAAATATTAAAGTACATTTTAATTAGTTCGACGAAGAACTTTCATACAAAAGTCAAAATTTATAGAGATTTTTGAAATGCTATTCTACATTTAAATAAAATAAGTAAAACTATGAGTACTTTCAAACTATGTTAATAAATAAGACTTATATATGAGGATAGTTTTTCAGACTCTAGAGAGATTAATAATAGAAATTTGGCCGTTTATTTTGAGGTAATAAAAAGGCAATAGAATAATTATTTCTTTATTAATTGTCTATTATCTTGTTTTTTTGAAAAATGAGAAAGGAATTATTATTCTCATGGCTTTTCTATTCTCAATCCATTAGGAATAGAAATTACTTAAAAAGAGGTAGGATTTATTATTCTCTCTACAAAGGAAACAAAAAGTCCAAATATTATGAACATCATATTCTCATTAACTTGTTTGTATAAATTTTGGTTATTTCCCAAAATAAATAAATAGGGGCAAATTGTTAATTTTATTTATATTCCCAACTTAATTCTATAATTAATGAAATGAAGTAAAGACATGAATAAGTATCCTTGCAATAAAGAATTATATGAAATAAATATTGGAATATAAATTTTTAGTTTATTCCTTATAATAACCATTTATAGGGCATAACTTATCTATTCACTGTCTGTTCCATTACCTGCCAAATAAACGAGCTGTAAGATACTTTAATATACTAGCCTTATGAAAAGCATATTGGAAATTTTAAAGCTTTGAAAACTTATTTATTTCATCTATATCTATATCTTTTGGCAAAAAAAAAAAATGTATCTATGTTTATTTATCTACATCTATATCTATATTGTTGAAGCACTCGAGATAATTTGGTATCTTTAATGATTTTGAGTGGTTTTGTTTTTAGATTTACAAAATAGTTATTGTCTATCTATTTGAAACAAAAATTCCATTTGGTAAGGGATACTAAAGTAAATCATTGTGTATCTAATCGCCAATTTTCATCTATGAATTTAGGATGGAATACGTATCTACCAATTTTTTTTTAAATATTATATAAGTATGAATTATATTAAAATGATTACCAACATCCTAATAAATAATAATTAATAATGAAATCACACCTTAGAAGTGCAATATTGCATTTCTAGTACTGTAGCCATATCGCACATTTAAATTGCATCTATTGAACACCACTATATTGCATATAAAAGATGCCATATATGTAGGCTATATTACACTTCATAAATGAAATATCAGTTATATATATAAATTGCACTTAGCAAGTGTGACAAAAGTTATATGCACTTCACAAATGCAATATTAGTTATTAGTAAAATAGTACACATTGTATATTGCATTTATCAAATGCAATATACTTAAGTTCTCCTTCAAAACAAAACTCACACGATCGTTCTTCCTCACAAATGTCATACCTCAAACCCTTTCCTCTTTCTTTACATTTGAAACCAAATCCCAACTTTCACAAGAAAAACACAAAATCATTAATATTTTTCAGAAATTCAAGCTGATAGAATTACAAACAAATCAAAGTAAGTTGAAAAGTCAATTTCATATGCATTTAAGTGTAAGTTTGTTCAAATTTACATATGATCATAAAGCGTTTGACTAAATGCTAAGTAGGTTATTTGGATACATTAATTGCATGTGTTAATTAGTAATGTTATCATCCAACTCGTTGTGATTGCTCTGTGCATTATGGTAGGCATATCATCCTTCTTGCCTAAATAGGGAGTTTAGTGATAGCAAACTCCATGCCAATCATTATACCTAAGGATTATTCATAAAATATTAGATTTACTCTTCTTAGCTATTCATGATTGTGCTTATTGAAGATGGCAAGATAGGAAAAAGGAGAACAATTGAATAAATTGCCATATTTAGATAGGGAATTGTATTATGGCATTGGTTGTATTTTGGTCATTTCTTTGTGTCCTTGTCTTCAATGGTTGAGACTTCAACTTATATATGAAAGAATGCTACTTTTAGTTATATTTGTGTTTTAGCTTTTGATGTACTTAGGAGCTCAGTAATCACTAGGACTTACTGGAGGAGGTAGGAGCTAAATAGGTTTTTTGAGATATTGAAGAAAATAGAATAGTTTGGTTGGCAAACTGAAGGTAGTAGCTTACATAAAGCTGCTTGGAGGATGTGTCTCACCAATGAACATAACACGACTTGACCCTTGATTAATGTGACGCACAAACTAATGTCAAGGTCCATATACCATTAATTTCGAGTTACTCGGCAGGATTAGATAAGAGTGTAAGATAATATACTTGGAAAAGAATATCTTACAAGAACAAGTATATTCAATATCAGTGAAGGATGATTTGTATTGACTACAAGGAAAATGGACTATTTATAATAAATCCCTATGGCAACATTATAAATAAGGAAAATTAGAAAAAAAAAATAAAGGGAAAAAGAGATTCCTAGCATGTAAGAAAAGGCAAATAAGACAAATGATGAAAAGGGAAAAAAGTAGTACAATGTCAGAAAATAGATAGGTAACAACTCATTAGAGGGCTCGTACTAGGGAATTTTTGGGCGTAGTAGCTAAGCTTAGGTCATGATATGGCGGTTGTAGATAAGTAGTATTAGGAGTTACCGAGATGAATAAGGAATGTTGTTATGTGGTAATAGCGGGTTGAAGGAGAAGTAACTGTCGTGTAGAGGCCTTAACTTCGGCATTCGGTATGTCGGCCTTAGCATCTGTGGGTCTAAGTGATCTGAGTAGGACTTAATTTGCAAAGGTCTTGACTTCGACGCCGGCAGCTAAGCTTTGATAAGTAAGTGGTCGGCATTAGAACAAGGGGTGAAATAGAGCAGGGTGTACCCAAGCGAAGTTCTCAAAGAGTTTGCCTACCTTTTTTTATGTACTGTTTCTCATCTTCGACATGTTAACGAGAGAGAATTCTTTTAGTGAGAGATTGGAGGCCTCTTAGGCTTGTGTAAGTAAATGAGATGAAGGTCAATAATCTATTAATTCTCCAGGGTTATTGAAGATTTGCCCTTAAATCTTGGTTTTCTCCTTTGTCAGGTATATAAGGCATTAAGTCGGTGACATTGAAAGGAGCAGATACACCGTATCCTTCGGGTAGCTCAAGCTCATGTGCGTTGTCATTGATACGCCTAAGGATCCTATAAGGTCCATAAAACTTGGGAGATAACTTGTTTGTCCTTTTTCTATGGAAACACTCTTTGTTGAGGTGGATCCAGACAAAGTCTCCGGGATTGTAAATGACTTGCCTCTTTCCTCGACTTCCTTGTTCTTTCTATCGGGCCATAATTTAGGCCAATTGTTTGGTAACCCTTTGATGTGACTTCTAGAACTCCTTGATGCATTGTAAGCCGAATTGATTTTCCCCTTGATTGGTCAGGTTAATAACCATTTCTAAGGGTAAGTTCGGGTTAAGTCCATAGATGACCTCAAATGGTGACCTCCTTGTCAAGTTGTAAGCTGAGTGGTTGTAAGCGAACTTAATGACAAGTAGGCATAGGTCCTAATCACATAGATTCTTCCTAATAGCAGCTCATAGGAGGTTGCCAACTATCCTGTTCACAACTTCAGTCTGGCCGTTTTTTTGCGGGTAGTAAGAAGTACTGAACATGAGCTTAGTGTCGAGCTTCTTCTATAGGTTTCTCTAAAAGAAGCTCTAGAACTTTGAGTCATGATCGGACATAATACTTCTTGGTACCCCATGCAACCTATACAATTTCATGCTAAAAGAGATTAGTAACAAATAAAGCATTATTGATTCAGTAGCAGGGGATGGAGTGACTCATTTTACTGAACCAATCGACCATTACCATAATAAAGTCATGCCTTCTCTGAGCTCGAGATAGGCCAAGTATGAAATCTATACTTATGTCGATCTATGGTTGCTTAGGTATGAGCAAAGGTGCGTACTCTCCATATGGTTCTTTTGCATGTTTACACATTTCGTACCTCTCAAGAATTCAGTGTACATCCTTCATCATCCTCGGCTAATAGAAATGTTCTCTTAGTATTTTAGCCGTTCTCTTTTCTTTAAAGTAGTCGGCTAAACCTTTAGCATGAGTTTCATGAACAAGTAATTCTCTAGTCGAACTATTTGGTACACAAACTTGTTTGCCCTTCATAAAAAACCCTTGGTTCGAATAGAACCCATCTACAACTCCTCCAACAATGCACTTTGCCACTAAGGGCCCAAAATACGAATCATGCTCATACTGATTAGGTAGGTGCTAAACCCAAGTAACTTGGCTTGCAATGGCATAATAAGGGCATGTCAATGAGAATGAGCGTTAGCTACAGTGTTGGTGCTTCCTTTCTTATACCGAATGACGTAGCAAAAAGACTTTAGGAACTCAACCTATTTGGCATGATGTTGAGAAATTTTTTGTTGCCTACAGAGATGTTTAAGAGATTCGTGATATGAGTAGATGATGAATTCTCTCGGTAGCAAGTAGTGTTACTAGTTCTGTGGTGTTTAAATAAGGGTATATGACGCACGAATTAGTTCGATAAGGTTACTTGCCACCGAACCTTGCTTAAGGGAAAGAGATGGGAATTAGGCTACCAGACCTCTGACCCATAGCCGAGCCTAAGGACTAGAGGGGCTAACACGACAAGTTCGCAACAACATAGAACACTCAGCGTTTGGCTAGCTCTCTTGCATAAGAATGGCACCAATGCCAACTCTAAATGCGTCACACTCTACTTGAAAAACTTTCCCAAAATTTGGTAAGGCAAGTACTAGGGCTGACGTCAACCTGGATTTTATCTCTTCAAAACTTTTTCGAGCTTTCTCAGACCACTTGAACTCAGAGTTCTTCCCGGTCAGTTTGGTCAGTGGAGTAGTTATGGAATTGAAGTTCCGAATTAATCTTTGATAGAACGAAGTTAGACCATGAAAACTTCTTACTTCAATAACATTAGTCATTGTCAGCCACTTAATAATAGCTCTAGCTTTCTCGTCATCAACTCGGACTCTTCCTTTTGAAACAACATATCCGAGGAATATAACCTCGTTCTAGCAGAACACGCATTTCTTTAAGTTATCAAATAATCTCTTGGCTCGGAGAATATCAAATACAAATCTTAAATGTTTGATATGAGAGATGATGTCGGTATTGTAGACCAGAATGTCATCGAAATACATCACAACACAGTTTCCAATCAATGCTCTCAATACATGATTCATAAGTTGCATAAAAGTGCTTGGCGCATTTGTTAAACCGAATGGCATCACCATCCACTCAAAGAAACCATCCTTTGTTTTGAAGGCCGTTTTCCATTCATCTATAGATCTCATTCATATTTGATGGTAGCCACTCTTCAGAGCAATCTTTGAAAAGATGCGGGCATCCCACAACTCATCAAGCATATCATCCAATTACGGGATCGGATATTGGTATTTAATAGTAATTTTGTTGATGGTTCAACTATCAATGTACATTCTCTATGTATTATCTTTCTTTAACACAAAAACAGTTGGCACGATACAGGGGCTTATGCTTTCTCAAACATACTCGCAATCAATCGGTCTGCTTGTTTCTTTAATTCGGCTGCCTGCTCGGTATTGAGCCTATAGACAGGTCAGCTCGGAAGAATAGCTTCGAGTTGAAGATCAATGCAATGTTCTATACCTCGGATGGGTGGCAAACCTCGAGGTATCTCGGCAGGAAAAAGGTCGGCATACTCCTATAATAGTATTTGCACTTTGGCAGGTAAGCTTCCTACTACTCTCAACTCTAGGAGCTTCTTAACTAATAGGAGCACATTATCCTTCGCCTTGACTTCTTAGGAAAATTGTGTACTGTAGATAACTAAAGATTTCCACTATAGGGATTGGGCAATATTCTCTTATGACTCCTGTACTTCCTTTAGGCTCATAAGGTCAGTATAACCTTCTTCTTGTCTTTTTGGAACATGTAGGTGTTCCTATAACCATCATACAATACCTACAAATCTAATAGTTAGGGTCGACCGAATAAGATGTGTGAAGCGCACATGGGAAGGATGTCGCATAACACCTCGTTCTTGGATCTATCTCCAACAGTTATGGGTACTCTAACTTGTTTAGCAACGGGTAGACCTCTCTTCTCATTCAACCAATTAATCTTATATGGCTTAAGGTGTAAGTAGGTCAGCAACTTTAAAGCCTTAACTACTCCTTACGCTATGACATTGGTATAGATTGCCCTCATCAATGATCAATGCATATAGTTTGTCATTCACTTGGTAGTTTGTACGGAAGAGGTTCTCTCTCTGCTCTTTCTCGTCGGTTACAAAGGTACCGAGAGTTTGTCAAACACAAAACAGTACTTGGCTCTAGGTTTTGGTGGGTTCATAGCATTGAAATCTTTTAGAAATCCTTCTAGCCCTTGATCGACTCCCTCTTCCCTCTCCTTCACTAGTACTCTCTACCTTAAACTCAGGCTTATCTCCCTTAATGGTTACAATATGTAGGTTTGGACATTGACTAGCCACGTGTCTATAGTTGAGACATTTGAAACACTTAATCTCTCAGGTCTTCCTCCCTAAGCTTTATCCTTAGTCCCTTCGGACCTTAGGCTCCTCAACCTTGCCTTTACCTCAGCCCTTTTCTAGTCGGTTTGGTACTTGTTCTTGGTGATCAACCTTAGAACCGATCAGTACTTGATTGTATCTTGGTTGGCTTGGCATGCCACTTTTGCTCTACAGTCCTGGTTGGCTAATCTGGCTCTGCCTTTACCTTTCAACTCCTCATGTTACTCGGATGGCCTCATCTAAAGTCCCAAGCCTTTGTAACTCCAAAACATGGCCAATTTCAATCCAAAGCTCATAAATGAATCGTACTATAGTTTGGGTCTTAGGTTCATCAACATAGCATTGGATCATCAGTAGTTGGAATTCTTGGATGTAATCATCTACTGATTTACTACTTTACCACAAGTCTTGGAGTTGCTGAAGGGTATCTTGTTCATAATATTCTAGAACAAACCTATTCCTTAAGACTCTCTTCATTTTATTCTATGTTTGAATCTTATGTCAGGCTCTTTGGCGCGCGTTCTCCAACTTTTTCCACTGCATTACTGCATAACTAGAAAATTTTATTGTAGCTACCTTAATACGAACATCCTCGTCATTGTAAAAGTCAAATACAGTTTTGATTTTCTCTTCTTAGTCTAAGCAGTCGTTAGCACTGCTAAACCCATTAAAGCTTGGAATCTCTACTTTGAGATGCTTAGCTCTTCTAAGGGCCTTCAATTACACTCTTCAATACTATCGTATTGCTCCTCCTCATCATATTCCTTAACTTCATCTATCTGTCTCCTCGACCTATCTCTCATTTCTCAGCTATGTTTAATAATAACTCTTTCTTGCGGCTTAGTCTCTATGACCCTTTGTATTGAAACAGCTAGATTGGCCACAATATTAGTAAGGTCTTATATTTGTTCATCAGTAGTTTGTGGTGTTTGTTGGGTAATACGACCACGACTACAACCACGACTACGACCATGGGCATCACCCTTAGCATTGTTAATCTCTCCTTGAACACTAAGGTTTGACATTTATAATATAAGCTTCAGAAGTCACTCCACACACAAAAGAAATTCTTACACATACTTTGGAAATATGAACCAAATAATAAGCTTCTAATGGAAAACAGAAGAGGATATCAGAACAATATGCTAGTAGGATTTACTTCAACATGGTTTGGTCACAACCTCAAGCACTCTAATACTAGGATTATATGATGTGCTTAGGAGCTCAATAATCATTAGGACTTACTGTAAGAGATAGGAGCCAAATGGGTCCTTCGAGATATAAAAAAAAATAGAACGGTTTGGTTGGCAAAAAGAAGGCAGTAGCTAACGTGAAGTTGCTTGGAGGATGTAATTCACCAATGAATATAACACGACTTGACACTTACTTGATGTGATGCATAAGTTATTGTTAAGATTCACTCGCTACTAATCTTAAGCTACTCAACAAGATTAGATAAGGGTATAAGATAATGTACTTGGAGAGGAATATCTCACAAGAACAAGCATATTTAATGTCAGTAAAGGATGATCTGTTTTGGCTATAAGGAAAAGGGACTATTTATAGTAAGTCTCTAGAGTAACATTACAAATAAGGAAAATTACAAAAAAGAATAAAGGGAAAAAGAGATTCTTAGTATGTAAGAAAGGGTAAATAGGGCAAATGAAGAAAAGGGAAAAAATAGTATAATGTCAAATAATGGATAAGTAGCAACTCATTAGAGGGTCTATACTAAGGAATCTTTGGTGCAACAACTGAGCTTGGGTCATGATATGTCAGCTGTGGATAGGTAGTATCAGGAGTTGCCATAACGAATAAGGAATGTCATTATGTGTTAGTAGTTGGCCGAAGGAGAAGTACCCATCATGCAGAGGTTTTAACCTTAGCACTCGGTTGGTCGACCTCGACATGTGAGGTCCCGGGTGATCGAAGTAGGACTCGATGTACAGAGGTCTCGCCTTTGGCGCTCGACAGCTTAGCCTTGGCAAGTGAATGGTCGGCATTAGCATAAGGGGTGAAACATAGTAGAGTGTTGATACGAGGCAAGCGCACCTATCAATTTTAATATAGTCGGATATGAGTCTGAGTCGATCCCTCAGAGATTTTGAGTACTAATATTAACTTTAGCTTTNGTACGGGAAATGCTATAAAATCACCATATGAAATATGTTTAAAATCAGAGTTATCAAGTGTACCTAAGCAAAGCTCTCAAAGAGTTCTCCTACCGTTCTTCTATGTACTATTTCTTATCCTCAGCAAGTTGATGAAAGAAAATTCTTCTAGCCAGAGATTGGAAGCCTCTTAGGCATGTACAAGTGAGTAGGCTAAGGGTCGGTAGTCTATCAGGTCCCAACAATTTCTAAAGTTACTTTTGGCTTCTTATGGCTTTTTGAATGCATTTAGTGTGTCGGGGTTGGACCTACAAAACCTTTTGATAATAATCTTAAGAGCTTTTGTGATCTTCTTGCAACCAAATAACTTTTGTTGATTTCCAAATCTAAAGCTATGGATAGGTACCTTTAATCATTTGGTTTTTAGAATTAAAAAAATACTACTTTCTCTAATTTTCTGTTGTGTTACTGATGTAGCTATGTCTTATCTACTTAAAACAATTATGTCACTAATGAAGAAGTGCATAATTTTCAAGTAAAACAAAAAACCAAATGAGTTTGTATGTTGTATACTCTCTAGTCCTCATGTTCTCCCATCTATATATTATATTTTGTCGAGAATCTAAATTTATTAAACTATAATTTTTAAATACGATGGTCATTAGAAAAGCCAAATGGTATTCCCTGATGATAGGTCACTAGTTTTTCCTAAGATTTTAACTTCTTACTTTTGTTGTATATGCTTTTTCTTGAAAATCTATCTCATTAGTAAATATTATTGTTTCTCTAAGCTTTTGAAACCCCATTTTATTTTTGGTCCTACCATCTTACTATTAAAATGATGTAGAGTAGAGTGGATTTTCTCTCTTTCTCTCTCTCTCCACTGTTACCCCTTTGAGGATCAAAGATGAATTTTGCTTCTCAGTCAACTTCAACATTCTAATATAGCCTTCAAATACTACTCCACATGCTCAAAGAGTTATAGTGTATCTTCTTCTTCTTTTCTTTTTTTTTGCCTATTAAGTTTCTCTGTACTTAGAAAGATTTCACCATGAATCATTTTAGTATTTTAAGTATATAATTAATGTTTTTTGAATCATGGATTGCTTTTATAAATTTTATGGTACATATTTATAGCTATAGATGAAATCCAAGGTCAACACATGTATAAGCAACCAAAATTTTGGATGAATGTATTCTATATGCATGTTGATTTATTCAAAATTAATCCATCCAAGTTGTGACAATCTTAATAATTTGGTCATTCATATTAGGTGATGATCTTACATGCTTAATGTATAGCTAAGAATGCTATATAGATGAGATTAAAGAGCCTTTTCAGGAGGTGATGAATATTAGATTGTATTTAGTACAATAAATTTGCCTACTAAAAGCAATCAAAATTCCAATTGGCTATTTTTGTTCCACCTGTTTCATTGATGAGATGGAGTTGTGAACCATTTGATCTTTTTCAATTCATGCATTGTTATATCCATTTGAAAAGAAATCTCATAGTAAAGGCACTTTACTTCTTTTTGGTAATTTGATAAATGACAGTAATGGAGTACTTCAATAGATGCAAAATACATACAATTACATAGCGTGGCATCTTTAAGATGCGAGATATGTGCCAAAGATTTGAGATAGATCTAGTATTTTTTTTTTGTCTAATTTATATTTATGTAATTTTTTTAAAATTTTGATAGTAAATAAGTAAATTTCTCATGAATTTATTATATGCAAATTCATCCAATAATGTAAACCCCTTTTCTCATTCGCATTCAAAAATACTCATTCATCTTGATTGTAGCAACACTACTATTCTTTCTTTTCTGTTTACTTTTTTATTTTGTGTCTTTGTTATTTGCATATTGTATTTGCAAACATTCAAAAGGTACTTAATGGGAAGTTATGGTTTAAGGAAGTCACATATGCTAACATAAGCATATTTATGCTCATATGTGTAAAAACCAAATAAAATGGTATAATCAAACTTAAAATATAAAACAAATACTAAATCAAATTGTACATCTATAATAGTGTAAGGGATCAAGTCTTTGGAGTTAATACATAATATTGAAAACATAATAATTGATAGATGTTGCATATATATTTATGAAGCATCTGGTATATATATGTAGAGCAAGGTGAATGGAACAAGTTACGCGGGTTAACTCATTTAACTTGCAAAAATACGTGGATTGGGTTTAAAAATGTTAATGCGCTTAAAAGTGTAGGTTTTTTGGCCTACCTTATTTAACTACAAGATAAAACAGGCCAAACCCCATAGGTTGGATTAGCCTGTTAACCCTAAAATATTTAAAGAAAAATGTAAAAGATAAAAAATGAAAAGTTCATCAAGAAATCAACTTCATAAAAATTTTGTATTCTTCTTGATTTTTTTGTTGTCCTTATAGAGGAATTTATGCACAATGTGAACCAATTCTTGTTTTAGCTCTTTGTTATATTCTTAGTGGTGTATTTATATGACAAAGAAGATGTAGTAGTAAATTATAGCTTTGGAATCAAGAGTGCACTTTCTTATTCCATATCTTGATTCACTTTGAGTGTTTCAAAGACATTTTAATTACCATACTATACTGGAAATAATTTATTACATTTTGTTGTACTATTTACCTTCTATGGATTTTGTGATTAAATTTGTATTAAAATTTCTTAGCAGGTTAAGAGGTTTATCCGCTTAACTTATGGATTGAATGTTGCCAATTGGTAAATTGGTTCACTTAACCTACTAATCTATGCTAAGGCATGTTGGGTCGAAAATTTCAACCCACATATTAAGCAAGCCAAAATGTACTAGCCTATTTAACTTATAAGTTAAGTGAAGTAAGGAAGGTTTGCTTGTTTAACCCTTTTGTACAACTTTATATATGTGGTCATTCACCTAATAATTACATTAATTAACTACTCAAGTTCTAAGTAATAATGTCATGCATTACACAATTCCAATTGATACTCAAAGGTTATCATTGCATACGGTAATTAGAAATGATGATAAGATTGATGGTATTGCTCCATTATTTATGAACTAAGAATGTTGCTTACCAAATGATCTACGCACTAATAATAGCTGTTATTTCTACCCTAAGATTAAGGGGGTTATACCTTAAATCTCATGGTGATTACAAGAAGATATTGTGTGATGTTGCATTATTTATATGATTACCCATATCTAAGATATGATTGAAAATCTTGTTGGTACTCACTTGTATTGTGTTTTTTGGCATTGAAAATTTACCCCTCAGCAAGTGCTGCTCACTCCTCAACAAATTTATTTTACATAATAACATCAAAGAAATTTAGGACGTGTTACAATTTTATATGAACTAGAGCTACCTCTATCTAAGGATATTAGTGTATGACTTATGACTAAGGGAGCACATAGGTATCATCAAAGTTTGAAGAATTATAGATCCCACTAGTTTTACTATTTGTTTAGGAATTCCGATTCTCTATGATCTTAGATAGTTGTAGGTATTGGAATGCATAGCTAATTTTTATAATGTACAATTATATATTATATGATTAGAGGTAAGGACTGAGTAATTAAATAAAGTCTTCTAACCCTTGACTCGCAAAACATTAAATGTACTTTAAGAGATAATTAATCGCCATTTGGACAATTTGAGAATTGATTATATATGCAAAATCCAGAACTTAAGGTTAGACGATCTAGGAACTGATTATATATGCAAAATCTTGAACCTAAGGTTAAGGAGCGATATTATATTATGCACTTCATATAGGTTAGCAGAAGACTACATATAATGTTTCAATTGTATATGGCTACTTATATATTACATATGATTGATAACTTTCTAAAACTTATGTATAAACATAGTAATGAGAATGTGTATAACTCTCATTCCATTGAGTCATGATATGTGCACATCCCTCAATAGATTGATTTTGTATGTGACACCAAAAACATGGGTGGCCTAGGATTCAACATGATTGAGAGCTACCCTATTCAAGGCTAATAGTATAAAATTTACAACTATGATAGGAGATATGTATTATCTTAGGTGTAGAATGATAGAATCTACTATTTAACAAATTACATAAAAGTAAATCATTTTCATGAAGTTTGGAAAGTTTTAGTGACTACTCATTTTATTGCTCGGTGAGAGATAGTAATTCTTTGCACTTTTGGACAACCATGAGATAATATTGGATTTCGTAGTGATTTCATGTTGTATAATTATGAAAATATGATTAGATGTAATGATTAAATAAATAAGTCTAGCTTTGTAACTTTCGATTCTTTTGTCATGTTTGGTACGTAGGAATGGTTTGAAATGAAATGAAATGGAATGGAATAAGGAGTGGAATGATAAATCCTTTCACGTGTTTAAAAATATCTGTAGAGAGGCATCAAATGGAATAAAATCAAATGCGTATATGATAGTAATTATTAAAAATACCATTAATTATTGAATGCTATAATTAAATTAAAAAAATACCATTAATTACTGAATGCTATAATTAAATTAAAAGTTAAATAAGTAATTTAATTAATAATAGTAAATATGGGAGAAATGGAACCACCAATTCCATCTTTGAGAAGGTTGGATTGAATTTCTCTTAGAAGATGAATTCACGATTTCATGAAATTAAGGATTCCGACTTCTAAATATATTTCTAAAGATGTGGAAATGAAGTGGAATCCGAAATCGTCTATTCCTACTTACTAAATATGACATTAAGACAATTATTATGTCACAGGTGCTCACATGACATGAAAGTCTTAAGGTTAACTCTACTGAGCTGCTTTTTTTTTCTTTTTTTTTTAGGTTGTTACAATATACAATATCTAAGGTCAATTGTGAATTTATCATAACTTAGAAGGTATATAAATATATTTTGTAAATTCAAGAGTATATCTGTATCGAAATTAAAGTTTAGGGAAGTTTTTCAATATTTAAATTCTATAAATATGAAGAGGATAGATCAAACTTGTTTTATCCTAAATGGTAATACGAGAACCGTCGCCAAATGCTATTTAAAAGCGTTGTATTAATAGGACTTGTATATAGGATCGATCATGGGAAGGGCAATGGTCTACTCTTGTCGAATAGTTAAAGTAGGAAAAATTCTCTACAAAATGGGAGTGCTGGAGCCATCAATGTATTGTGTTATTCTTCCCCTTCTTTTCTCATAAGATTATGTAATTTAAACTATGATTAAGGGTTTTCAATAAAGTATTTTAAATCAAATATATTATTGCACGATTCTTGAGATTTATTTTTCTATTTTGTAGTCTTAAAGATTTTTCTTATCAATTATAATTTTTTTTTATCAAACTTGAATCGATCATATTGTATTTCGACACACACGAGCCATTACGAACTTAATAAGATAAATATGGCATGGTAGTGACTTTACTTGCCATGAGAGAGTAATGGCAATGTATAATGTTGTCGTGATCTACCTGGCAAAAATCCTTACCTGTGTGTACTAACTTAAACAAGTATATAAGGCAGTAGAAGTAACACCTCTGGCATATTAAGATAGGACCACCCAACAAATATTCCATTGACTAGAATGTAAATGAAAAACATAAGACAAGAGTCAAACATAAGCATGACACGGTTCAAGGATCCTTGTGACCTTACAAGCAATTTGCATCTTTCTATGGCACTCCATTGGAAGAAGTCGAGGAGCAAGAAATAGGTTCAACGACATGCCATTAAACCAATTCATACATGGAAGTGTGTTATTAATTTGTGAAAAAAAATGCAAAATAACCTCCTTAAAATTTGATTTAAGTATATATTTATTCTTAAATTTTCAAATATTGTAAAATCTCCCTTAAGCTTTAATAAACTAGCAAATGACCCATAGGTTGCAAATGACCCTTATATTTTAACTTTGGTGTGAAAGACTCCCAACTTATCAAAGTATATTTAAGATTCCAAATTTTGACCATAACATGACTTTTTTAACTAAAATGGAAATATTATTTATATTGCCAGTTTATCAAAGTTTGAAAGTATGATTTGCAATATTTGAAAAGTTTAGGGATGTAATTTACACCTAGATCAAAATTTAGGAGGTTATTTATAATTTTCCCTATTAATTATGATGTGCAGCCATTGTATTGTTATTAGGCTTTAGTTAGTTCATTGGGTATTGTTTTGGTATTATTTTGATATCAATTTAAAACCAAGTGTTTGATAAAAGATATTAATGTATATTCCATGTATCATTTATATAATATTGTATAAGGAGTAGAATAGTATTTTCATTATGTACTAGGATTACCAGGTCATATTACTGTATATATACAATTTTACCACTCGATATTCTTTATACAATACCAGGTCATATTACTGTATATATACAATTTTACCACTCGATATTCTTTATACAATACAACATACATTTTCTTAACGTGTATATGGTATAAGGGCCAACTCACATACAAACCTTAATTTCTTAGATTTTTTTTCTATTGTCATCTACCGAATCATCTTCTTCTAGTTGATATTTTCATCATGTCAACTCAACTAGCCACAACTTATGACTACCCCATTGTTTTAGATCCCACAATCGCTACCCCTTCCCTTATCCCACATACTGCTGTACTTTATGATAACCCCTCTGCTGTACACACTAGCCCACTTGCCTCCATGACCACATCTCTTATTCTCTTCACTACATCCATCGTATCTAACCCTCCCATTGCCTCTTTACCCTCCATCACACCCACCACTTTCAACTTTATCCCCTTAACATCCCTGCATTCACACTAGCAATTCCCCTTGTCGCAAACCTTACCGTTACAACCAATTCCTCCTTGCAGTCGTCCCATTTCTTTAATAACATTACCTCTTCTCACAACATAAACCCATCTTAGCCCCTTCCCATGGCCATTGATTCACATATTATTCCTTGAAGCATCTCGTCCTTCTTTCCTATGCCTCCAACCCTCATTCCCTCTCTCCTTCTCAATTCTCTGAACATCACTTCCTACCATTCTTTCATTCACCAATATTACAACAATCTTTCCCATTAAACTCTTAGTAGATAATTATCAACTTTAGCTCTCCTTCATGACATCCTTCCTAATACCATCTGATTTGTACTGCTTTGTGGACAGTATTATTCTTGCACCTCTTTATGGACGGTATTATTCTCACACCTCCATCTACCATCACTCTAAATTCAAGGGCTACACATATTCCAAACCTGGCCTATGCCACTTGTCTTTGTATAAATCACTTTGTTCATGCACCACTGCTTGCCACCATCTCAACTAACCTCCTTATTGAGATTCATGATATTTTGCTAGCTTATGACATTTGGATTGCCTTTCGCCAACAATTCTTAGAAAATTTAATGGTAAGGGAAATGGAACTCAAGTAACGGCTCCTTTCCCTACGATTGAACAACAGCTCTATGACTGAATATCTTTGTGAACTGAAGTCCATTGCTGATTAACTCGCTTTAATCGATTAACCTCTTAGCTCCATAGATCTGATCTCTCATGCTTTATGTGGTCTCCCTAGGGACTACAATGCTCTAGTCACTACCTTAACCCACATGCCTATTACTTTAACGTTCGAGCAAGTTCATGTAAACTTCATTAACTAAGAACAATGGCTCAAGAAACAAAATATTGATGATTCCACTACTACTATTCCAATAGCCCTGCACACCCAAACAATCTCCATTCCCTCTAAGAGTTGAGGTTATGGTTGCAATAGGTTTGGCTCCAGGGGGCGTGGATGCTTCTTGAGTTCAAATTCATGCCTTGATCGTCTCCAAACTTAGTAACTCTCACCCATTGACCAGCCTTTTGGTCATCTTGCTTGTTGCACTGCTTCAATTGCTTCCTCATCCAACTCTTCCTCTCACTCCTCACTTACTTGCCAGATATGTGAGTGGCTTGGTCATTTTGCTTTCCAATTTTATCATTACTTCAATGATGCTTACATAGATATTCTTAAATCTTTTGCTACTCTCTCCCTTAGAGAATCAAATGAGGTTGTTTGGTATTCGGATTTCGATGCTACGCACTATATGATCCATGATGCAAGTATACTCTCAAACTTGACTCCATATGCTAGTTTTGACTAAGTAACTGTAGGTAACGGTGCATTTATGATCATTGCTACATCAGTGACCTCACCATTCATGCAAACAGCTCTACTTTGCACCTTAAAAACTTCCTTCATGTTCCTTCTCTTACATACAATCTATTTTTTGTCATTAAGTTGTGCCATGATAGCAATTGCATTATCAAATTTGACAATTCTTCATTCTCTGTCTAGGACTCAACTATAGGCCAACTACTCCTCCACCAACACACTAAGCATCCTCTATATCATGTTTTTCTATCTTTTTCCAATCATCTAGTCTTTCATTGCTGTTGTTGTTTCCAATGATATCTAGCACGCCAAACTTTCTCACCCTCACTATGAAGTCCTTCATCAACTCATTCGTAGTTAGTATCTCTCTATTAAGTCCTTGTCTTAATCGTCTAGCTTGTGTCAATCTTGTAGCATTGGAAAATCCATGTATCTTCCTTTCTTGTGATCACCTCATTGAGCATAAAAGCCCCTCCAGATTATTCATTGTGATGTATGGCAATCGCTAATTAGATTGAATTTAGGGTTCCAATGCAATGTACTCTTTGTGGATGATTGTACTTAGTTTTCTCGGATTTTTCCTATGCATAATAAATCTGAAGTTGTCTCTCATTTGAAGAATTTTAAGTCTTTCGTTGAAAATTACTTGTCCACTTGCATTAAAATTTTTCACTGTAATGGTGGTGGTGCATATGTAAACTGCACTTTCACTAAATATCTAAAAGAAAATGGCATACAACTTCAATTGTCTTATCCATATACAACAAAACAAAATGGCATTGCTGAACGTAAACATAGATACATCAATGACCTTACTCGAACCATATGGCTTCACTGTTGTATATATAATCAATAAGCTACCTTCTACAATACTTGAACATAAGTTACCCTTTGAATTGCTACATCACACTATACCTGATTATACGTTCCTATGCACCTTTAGGTGATGAGAATCAACCTCCGACCATATCCAAGTTGTGGCCGACCAATCCCAAGCCGAGAACGATTAAGTTTTGCTGAAGCCAATCTAATAAAAGAAGATCGAGGGAAAGAAAAAGAGACACTCAACACTAAGTATGTCGTCTACTAAGAGACCACACAATCGAGGACTTAAGGCCAAAGATCTACTCGGTACGGCATCAAGAGACTAGTACCAACTAATTCTATCACTCGGCAATTATGAGCCGACCTTTCTGGTGTCTCGGCCAAGCACTGTGAGACTTTAGAAGCTCCTCCTTGGACTTGGACATCCAACTGCCGACCCCATCTAGTTCGGATCTTACTCCTTCTAAGATAGGTCGAGTGACTACATGTTGACTTTTATTAAATGCACAATTTTGTATTTTTATATATGTTTTTCTTTATTTTATTTATACGCCCAATTCTTTGGGGTATAAGGTCTTGTACATTATTTACAGTTTTGCCACTAAGGCGTAGGACTTGCTATAAATAGCAACATTTGTAATCATAAACAGAACGAATGGTACAAAGATAGAGTGAAGAATATTCCCATACAGAATGAAACTTTCCTCTTTCGATTAAGGCTACACTTGAGCTAGTATTTGTCGGATTATTGAGTGTTGGTTAAACTTTCTTGCATTCTTATCAATCTTGACACTATGATTATGGTGAACTCTCATTTGAACCGGTTAGTGAGTTACATCTAATACTCATTTGAATCCTAAGTAACATTTAGTATTCGTAAGTTGTATTGAACCTTATTTCGAGCTCAAACTCCTAATTATATATATGTCTTGGTATGTGATATCCATCCACATTCACACTAAAAAACCCCTTATGTTCATTCTCACTCAAACCTAAATTGCATCATCTTCCTTCCGAGATTCGCTGCCGTATTTCATCCACATCATTTAGGTGCCTTTGCTATCTAAACACCACCCATCTAGCACCACACAAATTATCCCCGAGATCAATCCCTTGTATCTTTCTTGGGTATTTGACTCACCACAAAGATTATCATTGTCTTAACCCTTCCTCAGGACATGTCCACATTAGTCGACATGTGGTTTTTCATGAATCTATTTTTCCATACACTTCTCTCACATCATTACCCACTATTAGTAGATCATCAAAAACACTACTACTCCATCACTAACATTTACCATCCCCTTAACAACAACCATTAGCAACCCTACATCACATCCATCCCCAACAATGGAAGATCCTCTAGAAATGTCATGCCTTACCACTCCTCTTACCACCTCATTTATGACCTCCCCTACTATCACTACAATAACCTCCTTCACAACACCTTCTACTCTACCTCCACATATTATACGCCTACCCATAATACATGTCTATCATCAAACACGTTTAAGGATACATCCATCGTCTTCCCTTCTACCCCTTTTCTCCATAAACTCATACTCCTAAACCTACTCACCAAATGCTTACCCGATCTAAATCTAACATTATCATACTTAAACAAATACTTATCTTTAACACTCATACCTCTCAATTAGAACCTAAATACTACACTGAAGCCCTTTGCCACCCTGCTTAGTCTGCTTCCATGAAATAAGAGTTTGACCCTCTTCTTAAAAATAAAACATGAGTTTTGGTGCCACCATATCCCAATCACAATATTGTTGGTAGTACATGGAAATTCCACATTAAGTACAACTCCGAAGGGTAAGTCAAACGGTACAAAGCTAGATTCATAGCCTAGGGTTTTTCTTAAAGGGAAGGTCTTGACTACATTGAAATGTTTATTCTTATTGTTAAACCTACCAAAATCCATTTCATTCTATCTCATGCCATCTCTTCTCACTGGGTCATTCATATGGTTATTTCTCTAAAATAGTTTTCATGAAACAACCTCTTGCATTTGTTCATCCACATTACCCCAATCATGTTTGTAAACTCCAAGAGTCTCTTTATGGTCTTAAATAAGCACTTCATGCTTATTTCTCTTGATTTAGTAGCTTCTTACTATAGATCAGGTTCTTATAAAGTAAGACTGACACCTCCATGTTTGTTTACTCATGTGGTTCTGATACACTTGTCCTTCTACTCTATGTTGATGATATCATCTTTACTTGCAATAACCTACAACTCTTCTCGGACTTCATTTCCACCTTGTCATACCAATTTTCTATGAAAGATCTTAGTGACCTACATTTTTTTCTTGGTGTCCATGTCCAAGAGTCACTTAGGGCATTCTTATGAGTCAATCTCAATTTATTCTTAACCTACTTAAGTGTCATAACATGCATTTATCCAAAGCAATGCAAACACCCTTATCTCCTTGAAGTTACCTTATTGCTTAGGGTTACCCTCCCTTGCTTAATCTTATTATTTATCATGAGATTGTGGGTACACTACAGTATCTTATAATTACCCGAGTAGATATCAATTTTCCAGTCAATTAGAGGAGCTAATATATGTATCAATTGAATACAAATCACATGCAAGCAGCCAAGCATATTCTTCGCAGTATTGTATCCATTGGCCTACCCATCACTCAGACAACCAATCTCTCCTTTACTACATTTGTTGATGCTAATTCGGTTGATTCCACCACTGGATATGCTATTTTTATTGATCGTAACCTCATCTCCTAGTGGTCAAAGGATCTATAGTGTCACATAGCTTTATAGAGGCTAAATATAGAGCTTTGGCCTATGCAGTTGCTAAGACCTCTTGGATATATAATCTTGCTTGAGAAGTCAGAGTTCCCAATTAGCGACCTCTCATCCTCTGCTATGATATCCTTGGTGCGGTTTATCTTTCTCGCAATCCCATTTAACATGATCGCACTATGTTGATATTGATTAGCACTTTGTATGAGAAATGGTTGCGTTTGGTTAGCATCTGATCTACTAAATTCCCATCCGCTATTGACGAGTTGCCATTCTCACCAAGAATTTGTCTACAACAACTTTTCATGATCATTCAACCAATCTCATGCTGACTGTCGCACCTTGAGGGCGTATTAATGTATATTTCATGTATCATTTATATAATATTGTGTAAGGGGTAGAATAGTATTTTCATCGTGTACTAGGGTTAGCGGGTTATATTACTATATATATACAATTGTACCACTCAATATTCTTTATGCAATACAATGCACATTTTCTCATCTTGTACAAAAGAGACATCAAAAGATAAATGACAAATATGTATCTGATGCGTATCAAATAGTTATTAGACTCATAGCAAAATATGGATATGCTTCAAATATGGAAAATAAAATATATTGGCCCAAACAACAACAAATACTGCCAGCTGCAGTAAAACACCACATGTTTTTGTTGCTACATAAATCTATACTTATATGATTATGACGGTAAAAATTAAATAACATACGTTGATGCAATCTGAGGTTTCAAAAATCTAGTACCTACCATTCTCAGCTCCAATCTCAGCATTAGCTGTTGTTGACTGCTCCAATTTCGATCGTATATCCTCAACTTTTCCTTTAAGGTGTTCAGCATTCAAAGCGGTAAGAATCTCCTCTCTGATCTCAGCTTGCAACTTCTGCACATGTTCCGCAGGTGATCCATTTGACATCTCTGCCTTGAGTTTCTCAATCTTGCTAGTTAAACCAGCTGCAAGTATGGCCTTTTCGATTTCCTGGTTAATTTCTTTGTTTACGCTTACGATCTCATCTTTTAACTGAGGAGGAAGAGTGGTCAAGTTTCTCCTTCTAACTTCTATAATTTCCAAGTCAGCCAACTTTAATAGTTCCTTCAGATCCTCCTTTGTTCTCTCTAGTTCCTCAAGCATATCTTTGTTTAGATCCTTACCTTGGGATATTTTCTCCTCAAGATTCTTGATAAGTTCCATTTTGGCTTTTACCTCATTGTGGAGTTTCTGATTAATCTCCATCTTCAGCTTGTCGCGTTTCTCTTTCATCTCAATAAGCCTGATTATTGAGCTTAGCTTTTCGAATTTCTGCTTCAATCCAAGATATGCCCCTGGCTGAGAAAATTTATGCTTAAACTCCTGCATTATTTCGTCCACCTTCTTCTTAAGACCGGTGCCAAGGGGTTGATTAGGCTTGTTTGAAGATCTAGATATCTCTAGTTTAACTGCTTCTAGCTTCTCTTCTAATCCCATTGAAATGAATGCGTTGGTAATATCCTTATCAACCTCCTCCTTTAGTTTCTCAATTGCATCACTAGTGATTGGTTCGCTTGGTCCTTTTGCTTCAATGATTTTCCGTTTTAGGTTCACTATTTCGGACTCTAAATCAGCAGTTGAGGTTTTGACATCGGATTGTTTCATGTTCCTTTTCCTTTGGGGTTCTACTGGCACTCCATCTTGGAAACCTCCAATAGACCGATATTTGAGCATCCTATGGTGGAGCAATTCCTCAGTACTCATACTTGCCAATTCCTACTTTCAGTAAGCATTATTGTAAGAGGTCAAGGACTAAGAAAACTAAAGACCAAGGAAAAATTATATGTAAAGCAGATTCTATTTCCCACGTTTCATCTTTTCTATATTGGTGAGGCACATGTACATTCCATATGGGACAAATACACTAGAGGTCAAATGAACTTTTGGGATCATGTTCAAATCAGTCAGTAACATTTTAAATGTGTCTAATGAAATATGAACATTTTGGTAACACTTCAAATAGATTGTATCACAAAGCATCATTTGATATATTGCTCAGGGGCACCTGATTCAAAACATCGATGACTTACTTGAATATGTGCAAAATGTTGATCCTATCTTTAGCTCTTTTAAAACGATTAATGACCTCTTTGGAGCATAAAGTAAAATGTTAGTTCATTATTTGACTCACTTAAAACATTAATGATTTATCTGAAAATGACTTTGAATGCTCACGACCTCCAATGGATTTAGTCCTATTTTAAACTAATCTAGTCTCTGTGTCCTATCACATAATTACCAAATTGGAGAAACAAAACCAAGATGATGTTTTGATTTTTGAACCTAAGGACAGAGAACAAATGGGGCTTGATTAAGAATATATTCAAAAATGTCAAAACCAAGGTGAAAAGAAAAAATTGTTACCTCCATGGCCTTGATAATTGTAAACTTAATTTGCTGAGAAGTCCAGGAAGGGTCAGCGTGTGCACCACCCAGGGGTTCCTAAAAGACGTTACATAAACATTAAGCTAACTGGGAGCAACTTCATATGCCCGAAGAATATACTCACTAGGTCGGGATATCAGAAAAGTGAGACCAATTGAATAATATAATTTTTAGGAACAGGCTAACAACTGCAGCAGTGCCTGAACTGCTATTATTTCTTTCTTTTTTTCTTTTTCCATTTTCCTTTTTTTTTTTCCCCCATTTTGGTGCTGAACTTTTTGGAACAAAGCAAGCTGGTTACTCTCTGAGCCCAACGTTGAGGGGTTTTCTAATTTTGCCCCATATGAAAGTAAGACAAAATCAACATTCATAGTACGGTCTTTCCGCCACCTCTCACTTGCTCCAAGCGCTTTTAGCCGTGATAAGTATGTCAGTTATCATTCTAAGAACGTTCAAGTTCTATGGAGGCATCCTTTACGGGTACACTCAGACAAAATTAGACGGCCATCTGATGTCGGGTTGACAAAGACATTAGCTTCTTGTGTTTTGAAAAGCTGAGGAACTAAAACAAAGAAGAACTACAACCAGTGTCATTATACCAGGAGGATAACTGCAATTTCCACTTGAAATGAAATTTTGGTACAGATAACTGGTAATTTGAAATGGTAGCTTTAGTCCTTTCATTTAAAACTGACAGCAATCTTTTCTGGAAGAACCTCAATCAAGAACTGCTCAAAGCAAACATACAGGCATGCACCAAGCACTTAACAAGGCAGGATTTATGGCAGCAACAACATGGTTGCAAAGCCCTGAAAACAAGAGATGCAAAGAGCGATTTCTCACAGGAATGATGCCATCAGCAATTCCGAGCCGATAGTGTTCCTGAGCTGTGATTCTTAGTTTCTCAGCTGCCTGTTGAAGTTCATAGGTATTTTAGCGGTAGTAAAGGTAACATGTCTAATAAATTCCAACTTGAATGACTTCTCTTGCATACCTTTGGAGCTGCTTGGGATGATTTCCACAAGATTGCAGCACAGGCTTCAGGACTAATTGCATAAACAGATGCACCAGAGAATTTGTAAGAATATTATCTTGATGAAAATTAAGAATATGCAAATGGAAAGGGGGAAATTTCTTTCCAAAAAATAAATATAAAACTGCACCAGATTTAAGAGAGCTTAATCTTTTAGATTGGATGGCTACAAATCTTATATTTATTACACAAGAGATCCTCATTTCCAACCCTTTTGCCCTTGTTTAACCCTTATTTGATTAAATGGTCCACTTGATAGACTTTGTGTAACATTTTAGCTCCCAAGTGAAGAGAAGTGTTGATTGATAAATAATAAACCACACCAGATCTAAAAGGTTTAAACTTATAAATAAGATGATTTTAAACCCGATAGGTTGATAAAGAAACAGTATATTAATTCATCCATGACGTCTCTATGAAGATTTATTTTCTTATAAACATCTCAATTGTTCAAACTTTTCAGATTAAATAGCTTTATTATATTCATCTTGTTTAAAATGATTTGTGTGTCATGATTCCATAAGACATGCAGGAAAAAACAAGTATGATCAATCACCTAGCCACATAGAAGGCAGAATTCTCCAACATAAAAAGTTTATTGGCACACGCAATGGCAAGTGCTCCACCAGAACCACCTTCCCCAGTCACTATTGTTATGATAGGCACTTCAAATCCAAACATAGCCCTGAGGTTATATGCTATTGCTTCTCCCTGCATATGGCAGTCACTTGAATGTCGAGACAATAGATTTAGCTTCTATTAAGCTAAGATCTCTCAGAAAAATAAGAAAGAGCAAACTCACTTGGCCAAGTTCCTCAGATTTCAGATCAGCAAAGGCACCAGGAGTGTCTACAAGTGTGATTATAGGAAAGCCATGGTGATCAGCATATTTCATCAATCTTAAAGCTTTTCGGTATCTGTTGATGAAAGATCATTTCTTCTCAGTTCATACGCATGGCCTCAGCATTGATAGGATAAGTAGACAATATGTTGATTGTTGAAGCACACAGAAAACAATCAAATTGCTTCAACCACATGTGATCTCTCAGCTCAAAAGTAAAACCACGAAGAGGTACAGATTTGAATTGATTACAAATTCATTTGAGATGATGGCATACCCATGAGGAGTTGGCATTGCAAAGTTGCGAGCTATATTTTCCTTTGTATTCCTACCTTTCTGATGGCCGATGAACATGTAGCTTTTACCATTTATGCTCCCAATACCTGTCACAATAGCTGGATCATCGTAGCCTGCACGATCTCCATGAAGCTCCACCCACTTCAAGATATAGAAGTGGAGAAGAGGTAAGTCGGGTTATACAGCCAACTCAAATGTATGGAAAGCTGCACTTACCTTTTCTGTTATATTTAAAATGTGATCAAGAACTGTTGGTCTGTTGGGATGCCGAGCAATGCTAAGCCGCTGGATTGGAGTTAGGTGTGTGTACATGTCCTTCAAGGCCTGAAGTTGTAAGTAGAGTTCGTATAAAGATGACATTATAAAGTGCTTGGTTGTTTCAAAGGAAAGCTCAGCTATCAGTCAAGTTGATGATACCAAGGGATATGCTTATTTGAACTCTTGTAGAGGTCCTCATCCACTGTTTGACAGAGGATAGTGCAAGAAGCAATAGGAGTCTTGCAAATAAGAAATTTACCTGTTGATACTTTCTTTCTAGAGTCCCGATTTGATCACTGAAATCTAAACCAGTCTCATCAGCCATTTTGCTAATCTGCAGAAAGCACAGCAGAGAATGGGTACCGAATGTGTATATACACGCATGGAGGAATATGCATCAACAATGCATTCATCCATCCCCCAGTCATAAGCACACTTAAAAAGGCCATTTTAGACACTCAAATGCAAAGCAGCATGACATGAATGTGTAAGGCCAGCATATATATGGAGCTCCGTTGACTCTGCATATTGTTCGTGATTACTTATGGAAATAAATTTCCTTGCATAAGATTTTTTGGGTTCAATGTACCTCCTGTGTGTCAAAATGTTTGTAAAGCAACAATAGACGTCTGGTCATATAAAATTTTCCATTCCTGAAATAAGGCAAATCATGTTTTAGCAACTCACCTCAATAATCTTTTGCTCCAGATCAATCAGGGACTTTTCAAAGGGAAGAAAGACCGGTTTCGGCTTTTCAGTTAGAGGCTTGAAGTGAGATAGATAAGTCAAATGCCCACTTGTAATGTTTGGATCAATATTATCTGGCCAAGGATATTCATGCTTCCTTCCCTTCTTGACACTTGCAACAACTCGAAAAGTATTTCGCTTGCCACTCCTTGTACTATTTAATCCACAGGTCTCGTGTGACTGATTATTTATATAAGCAAATGAACTCTCAAAAAAATCCTTTCCAAAGACAGCCTTAGCGCGTGAACCAAATCTAAAGCCATCGTATTTGGTTCTCTCTTGTCCTCCATAGTTTCCAGCCAAAAAAGGTAAGGTAGTCATTTTAAGGGGTAATTACCTGCATATATATTGACAAAATACTACTCATAACACTAACAACTGCATTCTTCATTTCCATAATGATAAATATGGTAGGAAGAGATCAAGCAAAATACCAGCAAGGTGTACAAAAATAAGTTGTTTCACAAACCCTTTTGACCAACAACACAAAATCTAATCATTCTAAATACAAATTTTTAAGTAGCACTAATGAAGATGGAAAAAAATTTCTCCAAAAATGAAGGACCCAGAAGACAAAATTATTTGTTTCACTAAGCAAGCTACAATGTCTAAATCAACAAAAGGACAATGCTAACATAAATTTTCAGGTTAACAAAAAGAACATAACACTGTCACAGGAATGTTAATTTCCAGCTCTATCAATTAGAATACGGTAGACAATCAAAAGAACGAAACATTCACAAGGGAACTTGCAAAAGTTTATCACCTTATGAAAGATGAACAGCGACCATCTTATACCTAGTGATGATGCTTCTTATTATCTGCTGATTCCCTTGATTAATTTGTAATGACATTGTTTTTACATCTTAGATTAATTACAAAGTTGTGGAATGAAGCATCATCTTGATTTGATTTATTTCGAGGAAGTATCCTGACAAATTACATGAGTTTTGGTTTGAATAACACTACAGAAGAGCTGTTTATATTGTATAAGCTATTCTTAACCAGTACAGGGCATAGATGATGTGTATTGGAGATTAGCCTATACAATTATGGTCATGGGCTGATCAAAAGAGGCGCTAGACCCTACTATCAACCCTCCAAACTTTAATATTTTCCAAAAATAAGAAATACCCTTAACATTTAGAGAAAGAAATGAAAATATAGGTACTTTTTGTGGCGTCACCCCTTCCATGCGCAGTCCAGTACCCCGTGCCTGCCACTAATTATGTCCATGCCCATTGTTAACCAAAAAAAAAAAAAAAAAAAAAGAGAGAGAGAGAATGTCCAACCTCTTGGTCATCCAATGAGGCAATCTTCATCCTTAAAGGGAATGACTGAGTTTAAATCGTAGTGCTAAACCTGTGTGTATGAGATTGTGTATTATGGGCCCTAAGAGCCTAAAAATTCACAGTAACCTAATAACATTTTTTCTGGACACTTTTACGAGAAAGCAAATGTATAGACAGATGACAAGTAGTCAAATGACCTGGACAAATACTAACATCTTCATATACAAAAGCCAAGGCACTGAAAATGTTTCTTCTTCTTCTTTTTTTTTTTTTGGGCTAAAATAAGCTGGTGGCTCTCCTGCTAGATTGTGTGTGAAAACAATAAGCATGACAGAAGAATAATTGGAGCAACATTTTTATGCATCATAAGAGGCATAATTTTCCAGAAGAATGCTCTGAAAAAATAGAGAATACAGACTAAACTAAAAGGTCGCCAATATAAAGCTAAAACACTACTTTGAGTTGGACACCTGGGAAATTGCTAAACTAACGCAATTTCTGGGCTTGTGTTTATATATATAAAGAAAGAGAGTAAGTGAGGCTTACAGCTTAAGGCTTGGATGGCTTCCAAGGTTCATGCTGTGAGATTTTAGCAATGGATAAGAACAAACTGTACAAGGAAGATCAACAGCCAAGGATGAGATAATCCGCCATTCTTGGAAAGTTGCAACTTGTGCTGGAAATGTTTTTCCTTTTTCAGCTTGACATGGAAAGAAATATTGTTTGGATAAATTATCAATGTATATAAAACTGTAAAAAAAATATGTGGAAAATTTTTCACGTGATTTATTTTTTTAATTAATTTCTCAGTGATTTGATCCCAGAGGGAAACAGTCGAATATAGAGAGTGTAAATCCATTAAAAAAACCAGAGAACAAGATTTATTAATAGAGACACTATGTGATATGTGTAATAAATTTTTAATATGTACATAATGAGTAAAACACTGGTAATAAATGCTTTAAGAACTATCCATTTTATTATTATGAAAATTTTATCAATTTTTATACTATATATATGGTGTGTGATATTTAATGAATTTTTATTTAAAAAAACATATATTCATTATTACTTTTTTCTAAATAATAGAAGGTAAAATTTTAAAAATTTCAAAAATTAGAAGTACTTATCATTGCCTTTTCTTTTCTTTTTTTAATAAAAATGAACTAAAATTAAAGTTTATAAAATATTAAAGTATGTTTTTATTGATTTGAGGGTGTGCTTCTATGCTAAGATAAAATCTTTGAGGGTTATTTGTGACTTTTGGGACTTATTTATTGAAAAAATTTATGGTTTCGTCCAATATTTTTTTATGGGATTAGTCTAATTCATGATTTGATTATTAAATATCTTATGATATTAACATCTATGATTATCTGAATAATCAAATTATGATTTAGATGATCTTGACATCAAGACTATAAAAGTTTCTAATTTATCAAAAATTTATAAGTTATTTGAAACATTTGAAAATTTAAAGATATATCATGCTGCGATTAAATTTTAAGAAGATTATTTATAATTATCTTTTTTTTTTCAAGCCACATTCGTTATGGATGCATAGTTTTAATGTAAATTAAATCAAAATAATTGTTAAGATTGTTATAATTTAATAATATAAATTTTGATTTTTTAATGAATGGACCAAATTTGATTTCATTGAAATAACATGATTATAGGTGGAAAAACAAAAACCAAAGTAGTTTAGGGAAAAAAAGGATTATCCAAAAATAGGAAAAATTATAATAGAGTGGATCAATGTTTGAAAATAAGTTCAAATAAAATATTAACATTTGAAAAAATTTTAAAAAGAGATAAATATTTTGAAAAGTTAAAATAAAATATTAACATTTTAAAAAATAGTTAAATAAGAGATTTATAATAATTTATTTACAAAATTGTTAAAATTATTTTATGAAATATTGATCTTTTATTTAAATTTTTTAAAATATTAATCCTTTATAAAATAATAATTTTTTATTTAAATTTTAATAATTTATTTAAATTTACTTTTAAACGTTTATTCTTTGAAAATTAAAAAAAAAAATCGTTTAGGGGTCCGATATTGTAAGCGCAACTGCACGCACATTCAAACTTCAGTTATCTTGTACTACACGCGCGTTGTAGGTAAGGATTGATTGGACGTTATTGGTCACGCGATTCCGTGGGCTGTGACGTCAAATATGCTGGGGAAAAGAAGAGACACGTCATCGGAATAAAGGACAACAGATAACTCCCAACCAACTTTTGGTGGGTCCTACTCCGTGTCCTCCTATGCCCGCGTCTGGTCACGAAAGGTCGATAGATTAATGCACTGCTAACTTGCTCAGGTTCCACGTTGATGGGCTTACACTCAAAGCCCAAAAATCTTTTAATAAGCCAAGCCCCTTACATTGAATTGGGTTAAATTGAATATATAAACCAACTCTTAGAAAACAAAGAAATAAAGTTATAATAAAATTATGGTCCTAAGAAAAGAATAAAAAGCTAATAGATATTATTTTATTTGATTACATTTAAAATGATAAAATAATAATATAAAAATATAATAAATTATTGTGCTAGTCCATAACTTGATTGTTACACTAAGGTTTCATGACTAGAGTATAAAAATATTAAATATGCAAATAAGATTTAGCAATAGCTTTTTCTTTAGCAATAATAAGAAATTGTAATTTTTTATTTGGTAACAATAGGAATTCTATTGAATAATCAATTTGCAAGCCATATATTGTGATAATTTTTTAAAGGAGAAATAGTTCTTTTTGTTTGACCCTTATGTTTTATGAAGTTAATCAAATGTGCTGTAGAAATGAAACGGTTGATAATTAAAGTAAGAATAAATTGAAAATGGATGGAGTCAAAAGAGCACTAAATTTGACCAATGTTTATTGTAAGAAGAAATACTTCAAGTGAAAAAAATCTTTGTCACAACTTGATAATAATTCTTAATATTTTTAGTAGCTAATTGCAACTAAACTTGTACAGATCTTTTAATAAAAAATTAAAAAATTTAACATTCACACCTTTTCCTATCGAGTTTGAGCAAAGATATGAGAATGGTGAATGATGAACTTAACTATTAGGGAAAACCTCTTAAGAAGATCACTGAACATAGGAAAGGAACAAGAGGGGAAACCGAATGCTTGTTGCATACTTGCATGGGACGAATATTTCATGAAATATATACATTCGTATGTTATGTTAGCTAAAACGCACCCAATAGAAAGGTTGAAACAATCTTTTCTATTATACACAACTTAATCTTGCTAAGTTATCAAATTATCTATTATTGAATCAAAACCACTATCTCACTAAAGTTGGTCTTGGATTAAGATTAGTATCTACAACCTAGATTTAGGGTCTAAAGTCATTTGTGGTGACCTAAATTAGGATAGTTGGAGTCTTAAATTTGGAAATGGCTAATGATAACCTATGATCTAAGGTCACTTTGTCCGGGACCTTCTTATTAAAAAAAAAACAAAATAGTATGAGGGAGATATAGTAGAAGATTGAATTAATAGTTTTGAGGAACTAATGATTATGCTTGTGGAGATGGTTATGCTAAGATATAACGTTAGTGGTTGCAGTTCGGAAGGTAGTTACATTGAAGAGGTTGTGCTAGTGTTGGTGGATGAAAGGTGGTTGTTAGCAGCCATCCAATAGTAACGAGAAGGAAGGTAGTGGTAGAGTTGTTAACTAGTTAAGATGGTTGTGATGGTTTTATAAGAAAGGGACAGTAAATAATGTAAAAGTTTTACACTTCGATCAGATAAGCAAATCGATATTCTCTAACCTATATTAACAACTAATGGCAAGCATTCCATCAAGTATAGATTCTATGGAATGTCTATTTTACATACCAAACTTCAATGGGATATTGAGAATTAAAGAGATAATAGAATCTCCATTCCCTCCATCTAACACCACACTAAGGATTTACATTAGGAAAAGTGAAATAAAGTATCTCCAGTTCAAGCTTATTAATAAGAATTACATAAGAAACTCCTCTATCAAAGTTGTGGAATTCAAAATTTTACGTAGTTATTTCGAGCGAATAATTTAAGATTTTAGTGAAACTAACTCGATTGACTTAGAAATTTACGAGTGGGCTTAAGACATTAGTCGATGAGCCTTTATGGATTTGGATCTCGAAAATATAATAGATTAATAATAAGATAGCTAAAATAATATAATTTTACTATATTTCTTTAAATTTATCGTAATCCCATATAATAGGCTTTGATAGCTTGTAAATTATTAGAGATAATATATATATTTTCATATACTAATATATGGAAATACGTTAAATACAAAGAAAAATAGTAAAATTATATTATTTTAGCTATCTTATTATTAANTCTAACACCACACTAAGGATTTACATTAGGAAAAGTGAAATAAAGTATCTCCAGTTCAAGCTTATTAATAAGAATTACATAAGAAACTCCTCTATCAAAGTTGTGGAATTCAAAATTTTACGTAGTTATTTCGAGCGAATAATTTAAGATTTTAGTGAAACTAACTCGATTGACTTAGAAATTTACGAGTGGGCTTAAGACATTAGTCGATGAGCCTTTATGGATTTGGATCTCGAAAATATAATAGATTAATAATAAGATAGCTAAAATAATATAATTTTACTATATTTCTTTAAATTTATCGTAATCCCATATAATAGGCTTTGATAGCTTGTAAATTATTAGAGATAATATATATATATATATATATATAATAAAATTATTATATAACATAAAATAACATGTATAATATATATATACATACATATATAGTATGTAATTATTACGTATGAATATATACTTACTTGTACCTAACTAAAATGTCTTGATAATTGTGATTTAAGCAAAAATAAATTAAGAAATTAATAAAAAATCCTAAAAATTAGTAGGGCAGCTAGCTTAAGCTTAATTTAGCAGTGTAGAGGATCCTTGGCTAGGTGTTAGTAAACAAAACAAATTGGGCATGTAAATTAATGAGTATATAAGGAGAATTCCAAGAGGACAGAGAAAGAAAAAAGTCATTTTACACTCTTTAAGCTTAGGAAAAATCCAAAAATCTTCTTCAAGGGTTCATACATGCAACTAGGGGTTTGGGAAAAATATATTGGGAGTTAAATTATTTAAAGAAAAATTTTGCAAAATTAAAAGGGAAATTAATGCAAATTTGAGCAATTGAAGGATCGTGGGGTTAAGTGGCAGTTAGTCTCCAACCGCCACCACCACCACCACTTAAGAGGGCATCTATCACCCTATTGGGCCGACAAGGGAGTGGCCACTATTGGTGGCTGAAGCTTGAGATTTTGGTAAGGGTTTTTTTTTAGCCGATTTTTAAGAAAATATTTGAAATATAAATTTTATCTAGAAAGTTCTACAAAAATTTGTGCCCTACATATTTTTATGTGTAGAATTCAAGAAAAATATTGTTTTGCACAAATTTTGTAGATATGATATACACCCTTAAGAAATTGATAAAATTGAGTAATTTTCAATATCTAAATAAATTAGTTTAACGATGTAATTTCAACATAAAAAATTTTCTATAAATTTTCCTATGCCCATATTGAGTTGTTATGAAAAGATTTTTTGTGAAACTATTTTCTAGATTTTTATTGAATTTTTTATCCTTAAATTGTATTTAAAATAGTGACTTTTAGCCAAAATAAATATATTTTCTTAAAGAAACTCACTTAGAATCTAAGTTGAATAATTTATTAGGGTATTTATATCATGTTGAATCTATAGAATTGTGTTTTGGAGTGAAAAGTTATGGTAAGTTAAGATTTTGTTCCTATAAGCTTAGTTTAGTGGTTTGTGATTTGATAAATTTGAGGGAATGATGAATTAGAACATGTTATATGTACAATTGAGAAGTGATGAAGCTACGACTTGATGAATGAAATGTTATTTGTTGTTGTGATTAGCTGGAGTTAAGGAAAAGTACATAAATTCTTAAGTCATAAGGATTATTGAGTGAATATTATATTAAAGACTTTACCTAGAGGTAGAATCAGAAGCAACTTTAAATGTGGAATATGAATATAGTGGACTCTAGAAACCAAATTAGAGAGTAATTTCTTAAAGATTTTAAGGTTAGTAAAAAATACAGAAAAAATTAAAGGATTCCGTAACCTAGAATGACTTATAAAAATTAGGAAATCACTTAGGAAATTCTAACTTGTAAATGAATGTAACCCATAAAACTAGTGTCAAAACAACTAAAAACATATAAAATACTTTAATTACTTCTAATTTAAGGATCGAATATAGATTAAATCTAATATATTATGTATGTTTAGGGATAGTCGAAGAACATCGAGGAGACGGTCTAGACTAAGTAAATTGGTGAAGCAGATGTAAGTTGAGATCCATGCATTGCGGCATGTTAGAGTACTGTATTAAAGTACTTGGAGACCTTAGAGTGTATTTGATTGTAATTGTAATTGTAATTTAGTTGAATGTGTGTATGCCTGTATGTAATTGTTTACTTGTATTGTGGACTTGGAGTGCTACCTTGTATAATTATGTTTTATTTGCTTTGTCTTGCCACTTTGTTGATCACTCCTAACTGGATTTAACCAAAGATCGACCCTTAACTCAATTGGATATTCATAACAACCCACTAGAGGAATGATTAAATGTGTTAGATCAAATACTGACTTCCTTCGATAAAAATAGCTGAAATGGTTCTTTACTCTACTTTAGACGAACTAAGTGATAGGAGATGAGGTTGTAGAAAGGTTGAAGGCCGTGGTTCGAAGGGAGTCTTGGGAAGAGGGTATTATGTATTGTACAAGCTTGCGTTTGATTTGATTTGAGTCGTATTGAAACTTCTTGATTAGAAAGTTTGATCAATTCCTAATCCTTTATAATAATTAAATGATGTTTTAACTAAACACCAAAAGACATAAAACATACAAATTAGTTGACAATAAATACATTGAATTTATAAATTTACAATATTAAAGAAAAGGAATTATGAGGTATAGGTTTTATTTTTGGTTAAAATGAATACTAATATTGATAGGTATTACAAAATGATAAACAAAGCTTAGAGCTTCATTTTAGGTTGAGTTTCAAACTCTTAACATACAATACCACATATATAATCTTTTCTAACAACTTCAAAATTTATATCAAGGTAAACACAAAAGAATTTACTTTCTTCTTGTTGTTGTTGCATCAGATTGGCTAACTAGTCTATTACGTGATTCCTCTCACATGAAACTAGGTATAAAATTGATTTGCTAATGTACTTTTCTAGAGGGTACATATTCTTCCTATAGGGAAAAAATATCATCAACATATCTAAATTTCCAAAAAAGGAGAAAAGTTAAAAATTGAAATATAGAAAGAAAATTGAAACTTTCACTTTATTTCACTTGAATTTAGCTATTAAATTACCAACGAATCTCATACAGCTCCAATATTCCTTCTTTAAATCAAATTACTTCAAATTCAATCAATTCAAAAACCCAATAGTAGCATTTGATTCCTCGTTCGATCTAACACTTTGATTCTTATAAGAATCTCAACTTCAAAGTAATTCTCGTAAATTTAAATAGTGATGACAATGAATGGAAGTGAGTTGTTAACAACAATACATAAGCAAAAGGATTGGCTAACTTGATGAAACATAAATTCAAGCAAACTTCTTTAGAAAAGCAATTTACATATATCATTTAACAATTAATACGGAGAAAAGAAAAAAAGAAACAATTACAGAGTAGGTTTAGTAGTTTTAATATAAATACTAATCTAAACTACTGATAACAATAAAGATATGATTTAAAGTCACCCTTTAGATAAGCAAAATGACAAATCATTAGTACACATTTGAGTAATTAGAAAGGAAAAAAAAAAAAGGACTCAAAAGGAATAGAATGAAAAAAATGGAAGATGTGAGAACAAGGGTTAGATGATCCGGTTTTTAGTAGATATATATAATAAATAAAACTGGTAAGTAGGGATTGAAAAACATGAATCAATATAGTGTAAGTAATTAATTGAATTTATAATAAATATCAAAAATTAAAAGTAAAATATATTAGGAAATAAGTGTGATTGAATTGTAGTAAATGCCATCATAAAAAGCTATAATATAAAAAGGGAAAATGTTTTCGAAACTTAAAAAAAAAACAAAAAAGATTCAAAAGGAAGAGAATAAAAAAAATGGAAGATGTGAGAATAAGGGCTACATGATTCGATTTTTAGTAGATACACATAATAAATAAAACTGATAAGTAAGGATTAAAAAACATGAATCAATGAAATATAGTGCAACTAATTAATTGAATTTATGATAAATATTGAAAATATAAAGTAAAATATATTGGGAAATAAGTGTGATTGAATTGTAGTAATTACCATCATAAAAAGCTATAATATAAAAAAGGAAAATGTTTTCGAAATTGTTAATAGTCATATCAATAAACATTAATTGGTCTATATTATTTTAACCACTTCTCTTAAAAATTTCTGAATAATAATCATGTCAATAAATATTATTTTAATTACTTAATTTAAAAGTTTATAATTAATATTAATATGACATTTACAACTTTAGTTTTATAAATCAATACGATTCCTTTTCCATAATCCATCTAGGACTAAGATATCAAGGGCTATCATATTATATTTTACATATATTTCATATGTGGATATGATTAGATTATAATTTGTCTAATGACATAAATCTAGCTATGTGTACATACATAGATAATCAATGATATGTTCAGTTTGAGAAGTGTTTTTGAACGATTACTCCATACCATATGTTACATGCATACATGTACGGAGTCCAATAAATACTCTAATTTCTGATTTTTTTTAATTGCAATCTAATTTCTAGAAATAAATAAATAAATAAAATTCAACATCCCTTGTTCTATCTTTTGTATTTTTTCAGTTGTAGCAACACATCAGCCAACTGTGGTAAAACTCAAATGGAATCGTAACTTTATCGTGACAACTTAGACATGTATTTTACAGCTTTTTTCTTTCTTAAAGAGGATACTAATTCAATTCATGATTAAAAAGCTATATCGAGTCAACACACAGCTGCTAGCTAGGTAAAATATCAGACAGCATCGAAACGTTCTTTTGAAGACATCCGAAAAAATTGGAACAGCGTCAAAACGGCTGTCTTCCAAATGTAAGTCTTAAGAAGGACATTGGATAAATGATACTCCTTTTTTCACTCCAACACAATCGCAATTTCATCTTCATCTATAAAATTAAGCTTCCCAATTTTAGTCAATCCGTAAGGATCTCCATTCACGTGGCTAGACAGAATGACATAAAGCCATTACACCCTTGCATGTCAAGAAATAGTCCCATGGATTAGTCATATAAGACTTGTCATGTTTGGAAAAACCTAAGACTTTGTTCAACCGTATTCTGTTTGAGGAAGAAGAAAAAGAAACTTGAGCTCTTTCTTTCCTCGTACAAGCGAAACACAAAGGTCCTAAGGATAATGGCTTTCACTGGGACTTTGGATAAATGTAAGGCTTGTGATAAGACTGTCCATGCGGTTGATATGATGACCCTTGAGGGTATACCTTATCACAAATCATGCTTTAGATGCAGCCATTGCAATGGAACTCTTGTGGTAACATTTTCCCTTTAATTCTCAATAAATTCAAATCCGTTTTTCAGATTTGATCCCGTGCTTGTATTCTAGTATAGTTGGAAGGTTAAATATGTTGTTCTTGTGATTCGTAATTGCATATATGTTATGATTTCTTGTATCCAATCCCCAGCCCTCATGAATCGAGTATGAGGGGGTGGGCAACAACTTAGAATTGTATTTTATGCAATGATGTCATATATAACATAGATTGGAAGTTAAATACTTTATTCTTTTGATACATAATTGCATATAATGATGCGTGAAATTCAAAGAATGAAAGAAAAGGGTTTATTATTTTTTATTTTATTTTCTAAATGGATAGAACGTTAAATTTTCTTATTCTTCTTTTCTAAATATCTAAGTTTTGATGCCTAATACCCCATAAATAATTTGGATTGGATAGAAACAATAATCAATTTTAGCTTGAATGGTTTGTAGAGAAACCCTTATACATCTCTAGCCTATTCAAAACTTGTGATTTCTTTTCCGTCATTATGCTTTTCGATTTATTTGTACTTCGAGTTCCGTTCATATCCGCCTATTTGGTTATCCAATAGCCTTTTTGATTGCTTTGTGAAATGAGACTCAGCGGATATGGGGTTTGTTTTGATTATAACTTTACTCAATACTGTTATTCAAATGGTTGTAGGTAGTATAAATCAAAGGTTAAAATACTTTTGTTCTTTTGATACATAACTATATATAATGGTGCTTGAAATTCGAGATGGTAATAATTATAATTTACAATAATGTTAATCAGATGAGCACATACTCGTCAATGGATGGTGTGCTCTATTGCAAGCCTCATTTTGAGCAACTTTTCAAGGAATCTGGAAATTTCAGCAAGAATTTCCACACAGGTTAGCACTTTTCTATTGCCTTAGTTTTTGATTTTCAACGAAGTATTTTCCGTGATTGCTAATACATTCTTTCTCTTCGGTGAATGATGGATTATCAGCCAAGTCTTCTGAGAGGCATGGCGAGCTGGTACCTTCATAACCTCCTCAATAGTTTCTAGCCATATGTGGGACGTGTTTGGATGTCCTTTAAAATATCTAAAAAAAAAAAAAATGAAATACTAGTGTTTTAAATGGGGTGTACATTAACACATTTTCCTCAATTTAAACCACCAATTGACAGTATGTCAATAATGGCTTTAACTATAGTCTCTAGGAAAATTCCAATTTTCCTAGCATCCAAACACTCCAATATTGCCTTTACATTGCGGTGGACTCACAGTTTTCTTTGTTTACATTTTTGCTTTTGATTCTTGTCACTATTTCTTACAGACGAGGACTCCAAGTAAACTCTCTTCCTTGTTCAGTGGAACCCAAGACAAATGTGCTGCTTGCCATAAGACGGTGTACCCCTTAGAGAAGGTTTGTAATTCTACATGTCATTAATACCACTGTTCGCGTATTCATCCATAAAACATAATATCACACCAGACCTAACAGGTTTGAAAACAAAAAAAAAGGTTAAATCTTTTAATGTATACATTTATGGTTTTAACATTTCGAGCATGACATGGAATATTTAAGCGTTAAATATCTCTAGCATCAGGACAGGTCTAGAGGATGCCAATGGCCAAGCTTTCGGTGTCTCTGGTCTCAAGGTTTTGTGTACGTCCTTGTCTAGCTATTTATTGAAGTAACGTGTGTGTAGGTGACTATGGAAGGGGAGTGCTACCACAAGACATGCTTCAGGTGTGCTCATGGAGGATGCCTCCTAACACATGCTTCATATGCCGCACACGATGGAGTTCTCTACTGCAGACACCATTTTGCTCGCTTGTTTATGGAGAAAGGGGACTACAAGCATGTTCTCGAGTCGGCTACGCACCGAAGAAACTCCTCTGGCTCATCGCTACCACCCGAAACAGCCGAACTGATTCCGGAAACAGAAACTGAAACGGTGGCAGAAGCAGAATGATCTTCACTTACGCAAGCGCTCATCCCCTAGTATTAATTTAATTTGTATTGTCAGATAATTTTATTCAAAGTTTTAATTTCATGTATTAGCTTTGCTTCTTGAATTTGTTTATGTAATTGTTTTCCTGTATTATATTTTAAGAAATTTCCTAGTTATATTTATCTAAAAAACTTTCCTCGTCCATGAATTCAACACCTTATTGGTAGATGCTGCAAAATATTGCATCACAGAATAAAAAGGATATTCAACAATCAACATGCATGAATCTTGATACAGACTACAGCTCTTGCAGAAAGAGAAGCTCAAAGGACCCTGGTAGAATACACAGCCTTTAACAAGCATGGTATTTGCTGAAGGATTAACCTTCTTATGAATTTTTCTTTAGCTTTATAACTTAAGGAGTGATCTTTTATGGAAAAAGAAAAATAAATTAAAGTCATAATATGATGTTCTCAAAGTAAAGTAAATGTGACAAGAAGTTTTTTAAAATATTGATATCACATGTTAAGAAACTCTACACCATCTTAAGATCATTTTTAATGAAAGTTCTTCACACGGGCCTTTAAGTAAAGATGAAGAAACTTCATGGAATAAAGGGATTCTTTAATAAATACCGTTGTCCTTGTAGGTGGATCGATCCTTTTACTTTTCTCGGCCTTTTTACTTCGACAAACAAAATACATTAGGACTCATTATTTGTATTTCTCATAATAAATTTGAGAGTTCTCTATAGTAGGAGTTTGCTTATTAAAAAGTACAATATCTACTAAAATAAGAAAAAAAAATAAACTAGTCGAGAGTCCGCACAATACATGAATAACAAAAAAATCTTCTAATAAAATATAGATTAATATAAAAAGATGTAATTTACGAGAATGTGTATTTGTAGTTATATTAATGGCATAAGTAAATATCAAAAGAGTATATTAGACCTCTCAATGATCAATAATTGAAACCGGAAAAGGATATGCCTTTTATCATGGTATCTTTACATCCACCATTAACAAAGAAACAAAAGAAAAAAAAAAAAAACACTTGGTCTTGCTAAGCTTTATGACCAACAGTGAATGTGTCAATAATACGTGTACTACATGATTAATTGTATCCTTAAAATAAAATATGTAAATTTTATTTCAAAGATAAGGTTTGTTTGCATATACTATGACAAAATTTAGAATATGGAACAATCAAATATTTGACAATATTAATTAAGAAATAAGATAATCTTACAATGAATTGCTCAATAATCACTTGATGGATGGTCAAATATTATGTTGATATTGATGATATTCAATTAGAATTAATAAAAGATGTCTTTTTAGATAAGAACTAATGAAAGATGTTGATGTGACACAATAAATATAATAAATGAAAAAGTAAACGTTTCCAAAATTATATATATGTATCTCTGTACTTATGTGTAATGGAAAATTAAAAACATAGATTATATGTAATACTCAAAAGTATTAGACACGAAGCTCCGATTAAATTAAACCACCCTTGGTCTAGCTTTATGTTTAAACCTATTTCTACCCTCAAATCTTATCCTCATATTTCCAGACGATGGTGTCGTGATCCAATATGTACATATTCAAGTTTCGTTGTTTTCATTAAACCTATAGCAAACGTATTTGATAAAATTTAGTATATGATATTTAGAGAAAATGGGAAATACATAAATTAACACGTGTTAACATTCTCTACCGTTAATTTAGATAAATCCAAAACCTGTCTCCTTTTTTTTTTTTTTTTTTCACCATTTTTCCGTGTAATGAGAAAACCTGCTTGAACACGTCCTTTCCATATCTGTTCTACGAAAGCGCCTCCATGTTTCCTAAGAAAAGAAAATATGAACTTTTGGACATACTGCTTCATACTACTACTCTAAATAAGACGTTGATGTTCGATCTTGACTTTCCCATCTTCTCCACCAAACCATAAGTTAGCATCCGTACTTTACTTCAATCATCGACAAATTTAACGACACCAAAGTACTGGTCTACCCCTCATAAAAAATCGTTTACTTCCTCTATATATCGTGTTCTCTTAAACTACTATGACTTTTACATATCCAGAATCTTGGTTGAATTGTTAATTCATTAGCTAACAATGCCCTAAAAGTTGCCAACTAATTCTCGAGGTTCCTTATCTCTTTCCTTAGGGTTGCAACGGTTGCATCCATTTTTTTTTTTTTTCCTGAACCCCTTCTTTTTTGGCTTCTAAGTTACCAATTCTAGCCCTTAGGTCTTCTATCTTGGCTTTGAGGGCATTATCTTGGGCCTCCAGGACAATCATGGAACGATTCAAAGTCTGTCATAACTCCCAACATTGGTTTTCCTCTAACTCTCTAGTGTGGGTCTAAGACTCTTAAATTCCCTTATCTTGGGGATACACATCCCCACCTCGTCTGGCCTAGCACCAGGTGACATAATGTCCCTTGACTTAGACTTTTGCCTAGTATTGGAGCGCTCCTCATGAGTCTCCTCACCAACAGCTTGGACATCATTTTCTACTCTAAGAAGAGAGTATTACTTTCACTCTATAAACTCTACCACTTATCATGAAAGTTTGCTCAAGGATGCGCCCTCATGGCATTTAAGCACTCTAAACCCTAACCAAAAGTGCTAAGTCAGCTTAATTCACAAACACATAAGAGACTTTAAAGAGGAAGAGGAGAGAGAGCAGTTTTTTTTTTTTTTAAGTTTTTTTACTATACAATGGATAATTTACAAATAAAGAGAAACTCTCTTCATTTATAAAAGACTTACTTTCATTAATAACCAATATCAATTCAATCTAATGTTTATAAATTATTTGTACCTACTTTGACCGATCTACTCTAGATTACTTTATTTACTCCTATACATCAAATCTAAATACTTATAAATATTAAATGTAAGACATTCTAATGGACCTTTATTTTAAGCTTAAATCGAATAAGCTTTTTTAGTTGGGCCATGTTTGAGGCTTTGAAAAATTGGTTTGTGACATGTGCAGAGTTTTCAATGGCTATTATATAAGGATTTATTACTTAAGTAAAGTTAGTATTATAGATGACTCTAGTTTATAGATAGGTATAGTTTTCCTACTCTATCATAATTGAATTGAGTTTACGTCAGCCTAAAAAGCCAATTTATTTTATTTACAGTCCTGCTCTCAACCTCTGAATGATCAATATAAGAAGCAAAACAGACACGAAGGAAATACTTTAATTTAATGAGTTTCAACTCATGCTGCCCATGGGTTTCGTTTACATCTAATTTTGGACAACAATGTGAATAAGGGTTTTTCAGAAAGATAACCCCGTTTAATTAAAAAAATATATAGTCAATGTACATGGACCTCGCCTGACCAACTGTCACCACCAGGTAAAAAGCTATTTTAAAAATGATAAATGCCTCGTCGCTCTCACCAAAAAACACCCAAAAAGAAACGCAATATGCTTTGTTTCAAACGGAGCTGCCTCCTCAATTCCTCAAAAAGAAACATATTATATTAGTATTACAAGCCTTTTGAAGTCGTTTTATGTACTCCTGTCCTCGATTAACTAGCTCTTCCGGAAGTTAAACGATATCCAAAACCGACGTGTACTCGTGTATGCAATTTTACGCTATGCAAAATGTAAATATATTTTACGTTATTTGACAGATCATCTAATTCATTATTTGACTGTAAATTTTTTTTTTTTGGTATTATTTTTTAGAATAATTTTAAATATTAGATGATAAATTTAATGAATAGTTGATAATTTTATTTTATTATTGAACAAATAAGTAACGATATCGGATATGCTAATATTATAACTCTTGACAAGCAAAGATAAAATTAGCGTCTTTCATAATGATGTGAAGAGGCCTACTTATAGAAACTGCATAAAGGTTATGAGAGTCATAAGGGTGGAAAATCATTTTTTTTTTCAATTTTTGAATATTTATTATGATAAATAATTTTAGAATTGTTGATATTATCGTAGGAATTTCAAAAGACTACTATTATCAGTAATTTTAGTAGTAAATGATGGCAAGAATTAAATGTGACAATGAATAACCGATTTTTTGTGGTTATTATGAAAAAGAAGAAAATTAATTTATTTCTAAAATTGGGAAAAGATAAAAATATCCAAAGAAAAGTTTGAAAAATTTTCTAGGAAAAAAAGAACCTGAATATGAATTTAAAGCCTAAATAGGAGAAAAAAAAATTATAAATGAATATTTTTAGATTTTAGAATATACATAATTGGACAAACGACTACCATTGACTATATAATTTCTGATGTTCTAAATAGTGAAAAAATATTTTTTTTTAAAAAAAAGAAAACCATCACCTTCGTCAAATATTAGATATTTTTCCAGTTTCATGAGCTGTAATATAAAAATGGAAGCCCTATTTTAGATATCCCTATTGCGGCTACATTATCGGTAAATATTATATAAAAGTAAAGGAGTTTTGGTATGATATATGAATTTATCAGACTAACCCATCCTTATAAGAGAGCACAAGTTGAAGTTATTACATTGGATTGTGCAATATTTTAGAGAACAACAGTTGCTGTGGCTCAAAATAACAAGACAACATGTTGCAAAAATATAATATCAAAGATAACAGCTTTTTTTTTTTTTTGTGTGTTTAAATACCTTCAATTTGCATGCAAAATTTATATTTCAAATTAAAAAAAAAAATCAAAGGAATATCCACAGCATAAGTGACAAAGTATCCAGGGCCATTTTGGTCATTCCGTAAAAAAGAACAATTTCCTATATTTTCCTTTTTTGGCCTTTTTTTTTTTTTCTCTTTTTCTCTTTTTCTTTTCATTTATAAGCTTAAAGTAAAACAAATAACACAATTTCCCTCCCCAACGTTCCAATCAATCACTTTTCTAGTTGCAATTTTCTTTTCCGTCCTTTCAAACGAAGAGAGAGAAAATAAAGCGACACAAACAAATCAAATGAAAATTTTTATGGCCTAGGATATATGATCTTATATAGTGTAATCTATATCCAACATATAAAACTTTTAGGTAATTCATTCTGAATTAATCATAATTTGGGTCATGAATATCTTAATTTACATCTAGTATGTGGTAATATGGATCTAAGTTGACAATTTGTATTAATGAATCGTGTTCATATTTTTATTTCGTATCAAATATCTATTAATGCAAAAAATATATAAAATTGAATAAAAATAATCAATAACTAAATTATTTTCTAATCATATCTATTTGTGTCATAATTGTATCTTTATGTTGTGTGCCATGTTTCTTTTTATAATTTTATTTATAATTATGTTGTATTCATGTTCATGTAATTATGTTGTGTTAATAATTACTGGTTGTAAATTTAATCTTTATTATGGTAAAATACATCAATTGAGATTGTCGTCCCAAAGTTCTTGTTAGTAGTCATTCGGACTTTGCATATATAGGGCTTACGAAACAACTCACAATGAGGGGATGTTAGGGGTTGTCTGACGTAGCCACTTTAATGCTTAAATTAGTAGTAGATTCTTGAAAGTATGAAATACTTAAGGATAATATGCAGGTTTAGTATGTGGAGTGTAGAGAGCTTTACCATTGGATAGTGATATAGTATTTATAGTGGAGTGGAGTCGGTAGTTAGAGGTCAGTTGGCGGAAGAGATTTTCTTCTGCAAGTATAGGAGAGTGGAGTCGTTATACCTGACGTATCCTACTTATTCAGGATGTAGTTGTTTCATCCTTATCTTGCGCATTATAGCTGTTGTAGGGCTTATTAGGCTTGGTCCATTTAAGCCTAGGGCTTAGGCCCACAAGGGTGAGCCTTAGGCCACGAGACGTGTTGGATTTAGTTGGACTTGAGAGACCCATGTCCGAAGTACCTTGTTAACACTTGCTCCTTCGTAGTCTTATTGCCGAGGTGAAAGTAAGGAGAAGGGATATATGGGTTGCTTAAGCGTGAATGATCTGACTCAAAGGAATCCATCTTAGCACTATGGGGCCAATGTGGTGGGCGCATAGGTCTAGACTAGAAGGCGGCCTAAGTGAAGATGTCCGAGGCAATGGATACCTAAGCCGAAAATATCCGAGGTGAGATGAACAGGAGTGGTTAGGAGTTCCGAAGCGGAGTGCTGGAGCCCTAAGCGAAGCTTAGGTTGGGGTATCAGAGCAAGACAGCCATATAACCCACTAGGCAGGCGCTTTAAGGCTATGGATTGGTTTGTCCTAATAGTGCTTGACGAAGATTGAGTAGAAGCAATTGCGTCATGTCTTTATCATGCCGACCAAGTAGAAGTCGGATGGGTTCTAAAGAAGCTTCTTATCAAAGGAACTTTTTCAAAATATGTTTTTTACCTACCTATATTATGTACATTAAATGCGACACGACAGGTGTCGTGCTATAGCAGATTAGAGTGTAGCTACTTGCCTTTTGCTTTTTAAAGTGACTGTTCAATCAAAATGCTTTTAACATGTTTGTAACGCAGCATTCTAAGGGATTCGTGCTTATACGGATCCCTATAACCACTTATACGACTTCCCAGGCGGTTTCTCTATAAATAGGAGGATCCCAAAGAGAGACCACTTTTCTGTAATCTCTTTGTTCTGCCATTATTAAACTCAAAAAATTTCTTTGAAACCATTCAAACTTTCTCAAAGCTTTTCTACCTTTTTCGAGTACTACAGCTACGTCAACTAACAGAGGTGAGACTGGTTCCTCTTCATCGTCGAATCTCTCTAGTTCAGAGTTTATAAGGAGTGATCCCCCTCAAGCACAGGAAGATGAGGTCTCGTCACTAGTACAGCTCGACAAACTTATGAAGATGGCTATGGAGGTATTGGACAGGGCTAGAATCATCAATGCCATCCCTAAGGATACGTATGTGAACGTTGTCTTACCCCTCTTGAAGGATTTGTTTGATGCTCTTGAGATGGGTAAGGGGTCTAGCGGTCGTATGAGTAGAAGCAAGCAATCTACCCCCAGTTGGATCATAAGCAACTTTCTTGTAGAGGCAATCCTTGGGTGGCAGATTAGGTTGTCAACTAGAGACAAACGGGTAGCCTTGTTGTTAGGGAAGCGTTTCGCAGTATTCGACAAGTGCTTAGAGTTTGGGTAGGACTTCCCTCTAAGTTGCTTCGAGAACTTCAACTATTATCGCTGTAGTCCGTCATAGGTCCTTCTTGACGGGTGGAGGGTTTTGAAGGCTTTTCAGGCGCTTTGCGAATATCTAGTGGCAAGGACTACTCTTGAGCTCTTCTATTACTTTTACATGTGGAAGAGCATTAAGGGGTAACCTTACCTCTAGTCGTGCTTAGGGAAGAAGCTGTTCTACGGCTTCGTAAATTTGGTCAAAGATTAGTAGGATGAGTATGTGGTGGTTGAATCGCCTGTAGAAGCGGACTTCTGGACTCGATAGATTGGGATGGTCTGTACTGAAGGTGAGAAGGGGCTTGGTCTTAGCGATGCCGAGGTCGCTCGAGAGATCCTGGCCTTTATGGCATTGGGATACAGCCAAAGGATCAATATTGCGGAGACCGTGGAGAGGTATTTCTAATACTCGATCTCCAAGCTCTTCCCCAACATGAAGAAAGCTATGATGGAGAATAGGCCAAAGGTATAGGTACTTTTAGTACCTGATCAAGTTGTGTTAGTGTTGAGGTGCTTCCCTTGACGCCTATAGGATGGAAGGACTCCCTTAGCCTTGCTGGTCATGGCGGTGTTTTGTGAATAGTATTTCTAGTTTCTTTTGGTTGGTTCTTATTTTTCGTTGCTAAATTTCAATTGAGTTTCTTATAAGTAAAAATTTAGCCCCGAGTGATAAGGATCAAAGAAACGGTAGGTACAGTAGGTCAGATGAACAGAATGGGTATGAAGAACAGGAAGGTTTTTTATGGTGAATGTTAGTAGATATAACTCACCAAGACACAAATACAATTATGAGTTTGAGCTTGAAATAGAGTTTGATACGACTCATGAATACTAAATGTTGCTTGGGGGTTTTAAATGAAGGTTAGATATGACTCACTAACCAGTTTAAATAAAGGGGTTCACCACAATCTTAAGAATAAGAATGATAAGAACATGGGAGAGATTCAAGAGAGTAATCAATACTCGATGATCCGGCAAATACTAACTCAAGTATAGCTTTGCTCGAAAGAGGGAAGATTCACTTTGTATGGGAATGTCTTCTCTATCTGTATATATCTCTGTTCCTCCGTCCATGTTTTAGTACAAATGTTGCTATTTATAGCAAATCTTAAGCTCTAGTGATACAACTATAAATAATGTATAAGGCCTTAAACCCTAAATAATCGGACCCATAAATAAAATAAAGGAAAACATATACAAGAATACAAAACTGTGTGTTTTATAGAACTTGACATGTCTTGGGAGGAGTAATATCCGAACCGGACCAGGTCGGCAGTTGGATGTATAGGTTCGGGAAGGAGTCCCTGATTTCTTGCGTCGCTTGGTCGAGACACTAGAGAGGTCGGCCTATAATTGCTGAGTACTAGAATTAGTCAACGCTAGTTTCTCAAGATCGTGCCAAGTGGTTCTTTGGTCCCAAGTCCTTGGCTCTATGATCTCTTATCTTCTCAGCAGATGATAGGCTTATGGCCGAGTGGCTCCTTTTCTTCCCCTCGACCTTCTATCATTTGCTTAGCCTTAGCGAAAGTCGTTCGACCTTAGCCTTGAACTGTTCGTCCTCAGGTTAGAACAGGTTCGCATCTTCTTCTGGAAGGTTAGCGTCGGCTTCGAACAGGTCAGCCTTAGCTTGGACGTAGTCGAAAGCTGATTCCCATCATCGAAGAAGCCTAGTCCATTTGTGGATGACTTGATGAGCAGGTGTTAGGCACGAACCAAGGTAGATTCGCCAAAGACAAAGGTAATAAGGGCGAAGCCGGAGCTTAGCGAGACCAGCAAGGCACAATTAAGGTTTGTTCCTTAGGGGATTCCCCTCAGCATCTAGGACGAGCCTGCTGATGTAGAGCTCTTGGGTATGGTTTTGCCCGATTCTAGCCTTGTCCCCTCAATTGAGCCCATTGTCTTAGGTGATGAAGGTGCTAAAGCAAAAGGGCTCGATGTGCTGATGCTTTCCCCTCTGAAGGCGAGGGAGGAAGAGATTGAACAAGTGGTTGCTCTTCTTTAAGCTGCTAGTTAGAAATGCAAGGCTCCTAAGACGGCTAGGGAGCTTAGTCTTGGAGCGAAGAAGCAAAGGCCTCTAGTGAAGGTGCCTTTGAATAAGGGGAAGTGGAATGAGTAGCCCATGGTTCATCCTTATCAAAGCATTGACAACATGGCGGATGTATTTTTTGAAGTCTTCAACAATTTTAGACTGATGGGGATGGGGTTGGACTCATTCCAGATGGTGCCATACACTTCTTGGGACGAGGAGCTTTTAAGGGGAGCCTTCGAGTCAAAGATGAAGAGGGTTCGGGGGAAGCTCCTCAAGCCAAAGTGAGAGGTCCATGCTAATGATCTGACGCTCAGCTACTGGGCTTTGATAGGGTCTTACACCCCCAATAACTAGGCTATCCTCGAAGGGCTCTCTTAAGAGGGTGGGGATGATCCCATATAGATAGTGGGCCACTTAAACATGCTAATGCGGTAGGTAAGTTTTCGTTGCTCCTGTGTTGTTGTGGTTTTATGTGTTAATTGTATTAATGGTGTGCTCCATTTTCAATTTGCAGTGCTATGGTCAGGTGCTACTTCAACTGAACAAGTCCGATGTTGCCTAGAAAGAGGTAAAGGGCTTCTAGGAGGTGTTGTGTTGACACAAGGAGTACCTGTTGGAGGCAGAGACATTTGGTAAGAGGTACTTGAGAAAATTCACTAAGGTTAATAGGTGCTTACGCCATTCTATTGTGCAGGTGATAGGGCTTAAGGCGAGGCTCAAGGATGCAAAGAAGGAGAGGGATAATGCTGAGAAGGTGGCTAAGAAGGCCAACGACTTGAAGGCTCGGTTGGAGAATGAGCAAAAGATGAAGGCTCGTCTCTCTCGGAGGCTAGATGAGGAGGGCGAGGCTTAGGCCCGACTTGAGAAAGAAAATGCCAAGTTAAAGGCGTTGATGGCCAGGTTGCAAACCTAGATGGCGATGAAGGCATCTGAGTACGAGGGCATTAAGGCTACTTCGCTGGAGCTGGCTAGTCTAAAGGTCTCTTTGGAGTAACAGGTCGAGGAGCTGCGAGATAGAGTTTCAGACATGGAAGAGATCATCTCCAAGATGGAGAGTGGGGAGGTCCTTAGCAACGTTGCCCCTAAGAAGGCGGTAATTAACTGCCGGAAGATCGAGGAGTGGTTAGACGAGCTGGAAGACCTGATTACTGACTCCACTCACTACACTCGGAGGGAGGTTCTCTCCTATTATCTAAACTTGGATCTCAGCTTCCTCGAATTCTTGGGCTCTCCAATGTTTAATGAGAAGAGGGAAGTCTTGGTGTAGGAAAAAGAGTCTGCCTAAGCGGCTAACAATGATGTAGGCTCTCCTTTTATTGCTGGGGTAGGGTAGGGTGCTTCTACATCCACTTCTACTCTAGTGGCCTACTAAAAGGCTACCCTTAAAGTGGTTCCTAAGGACCAACTATCTGAGGGCGATCCTCTTGCTGTTCTTAGTTCACATTCCTCAAGCGCTGCTCTAAGTTAGGGCTTATCGCCTTAAGCACCGATGGATTAGCACTTCATGTTGATAGATGCCTTGGACTTTTCTGAATTACCGAAGTTAGCTACTCTTAGGAGATAACAAATGTCTCTCTCTCTCCTTTTTTTAAATGTAAGTTAGGCTAGGATGCTAGCCTTTATTGTATAATTAAACAATCTATGAATGAACAGATGAATGTTTTTGAAACATCCTCTCCTATTTTCTTTTTGTCTTTGAATATACTTGCTTAGGAATTCCTCTGTACAGGGGGAGTTAACCTTTGTTGAGGTTAACTATTAGGGGAGTTCCTCTATGTAAGGAATGTTTTCCCTTGTCGAGGTTATCTTATTGGGGGTTAGGTCGGTGGCATTCCGACGTGTCTGGTGTGCGGGAGTTTCTCTATGCAAGGGGTATTTCCCCTTGTCGAGGTTACCCTAATAGGGGTCAAGTCAGTAGCATTCCGACCTGCCTGGTGTGAGGGAGTTTTTTTGTAAAAGGGGTATTTTCCTTTGTCGAGGTTACCCTAGGGGACGAAGTCTGCAGTGTTCCGACCTGCCCAGTTGACTATCCATATGCCCCTTCAAAGGCTCGGATGGTAGCAGAAAAAAAGTGAGTGAAAGGGAGTAAATAATCAATTGTGAAACAACTTTTATTTCATCACAATGAAAAGAAAAATGGTACATGATGGAATTCTAATCAAAATAAAGCCAAAGATTATCAATGTTTCATATGTGCGGGATGAGCTTGCCATCCAATCTTTTCAACCTGTATGCTCGATTCCCCAATCTTACCCTGACTCTGACCAGGTCTTCTTAATTGGGGGCCAGCTTGCCCTGCCCTTCGTGTGAACCTGTAGCTTTTAGTTTTCGGTATACCAAGTCACCAACCTTGAACTCCTTATGTCTGACCTTCTGATTGCAATATCAGGTAGCCCAATGTTAGTATGTGGTTACCTGAGTAGCAGTAAGGTCTCTGATTTCCTTGAATGTATCAACGCTTGCCTATAGTAATAAGTCATTATGGGCGGCATCGAAACTTTAAGTCCGGATATTAGGGAGCTCAAGTTCGATGGGGATGACTACTTTCGACTCGAAAGCAAGGCGGAAGGGGGTTTTGCTTATAGAAGTGAGGTGGGTGGTCCTATACCCCTACAAGATATTGGGCAGTTTGTTGGCCTAGGCGCCCTAAGATCAGTCCACATGCTTATTCAGGCTATCTAAAATGACCCAATTGGTTGCCTTTAGCTGTCCATTTGATTGGGGGTAGGCAATTGAGGTGAAGTGTGGGGTAATGTGGTGTTTGGTGCGGAACTCCCTGAACTTGGGGTTATCGAATTACCAGCCATTGTCCGTGATGAGGGCAGAGGGGACTCTAAACTGAGAGAGAATGTTGTTTTTGACGAAAGACTCGGCACTTCTCTCTGTGATTCTGGCTACTACTTTGGCCTCTACTCGCTTCATGAAGCAATCGATGGTAGCAATTACGAACTGCCGTCCACCTGAAGCTTTTAGGAAGGGGCTGAGGATATCAATCCCCCACTGCATGAAAGGCTGTGGGCTCGTCAAGGGTTGTAAGTTGGTGTTAGGCACATGATTGATTAAGGCATGTTTCTAGCATTGCAGACACTTTTAGGCTACGACCTTTGCATCTTACCTTATGGTAGGCCAATAATACCTAAGTCGTAGTGCCCGTATATAGAGGGCTTAGGATTGAATGTGATTGCTACACACTCCGGCATGCAACTCTTCCATGATGCGTAGCCTTTCCCCTTCTTAGAGGCATCCGAGTAAGGGGAGGTTGACTCCTTTACGATACAGGACATCATCTGTTGTGAACTGTGACCAAGAACTAATAAGGTTAGTCGTTAGATGGGTTCGAACTTGCAGAAAGCTCGAAAGAGTTGAAAGGGGAAATGCGCAAAAGGAATGAATGATGAATGAAAAGTAAGCAAAACCCATGAACAGCTTTAGAGGATACAACACACTAATGAAACTTCCGATGATCTTTCGGTCATCCTTCTTAAATATATACGTGTTTCTGTAACCATTATGTATAACTCTTCTATCAAATAACCGTGGCTTACTCAGCAATACGTGGGAAGTGCACATAGGCAATACGCTGTAGAGAATTTGGTCAAAGTAATTTCCTATAGTGATCGGCAGTAGTATTTACCGAGTGACATGTAATGATTCTTTCTCACTCAACTAGTACAACTTATACGGCCTTGGATGTGCAACAGTTAGCAACTTTAGTTTTGAAACAAGATTAGCCAATGCCACATTAGTGTAGCTTCCACTATCCATAATGAGGGCATACACTTGATCATTCACCTTACAGGTGGTATGGAACAAATTATCTCTTTGCTCTTCCTCTCATGAGGGTCCCACGTTCATAGTACGTTGGACAACCATGAGTAACTTGTCTAAGTCCTCAATAAACACATCCTCCTCAATCAGCTCTTTTTCGGCATTTTCCTTTTCTGCTGCAACCTCCTCCTCCCCGAGTTCCTCTTCCATACTTTCTATTTCTAGCTTTGGGACGTCTCCTTTGATGACCATTGTCCTTTGGTTCGGGCACTAAGGAGCCATATGTTTGAACCCTTGACACTTAAAGCACTTGATCTAGCTTATCTTCCTACCAGACCTTTGCCCCTTCTCATAAGTTTGGGTCGGCGCTTCATCATCAAGTTAACCTTTTTGCTTAGCTCGGACATCAACTTTTCTACTTGGCTCGGTACTTGGCAGAGTTCGATGACTTCCTTGTTCGGGTTGGCACGTAAGTATTTTAGTCGACACTCGGCCTTTTCTCTACCTCTCCACTCGTTGGGTGATCTTAACAACTTCATCTATTGTGGTGAATCGTTGAAGCTCCACAATGTCCCAAATATTACCTCTCAATCCAGTAGTAAATCTTAACATAGTTCGAGCTGGTGGTTCTTCCACCTTGCAACGGATCATAAGCATTTGAAATTCTTGAATATACTCATCAATAGTACGACCTCCTTGTCTCAGCTCCTAAAGACAAGTGAAAGTATCTTGAAGGTAAATTTCCGATATGAATCTATTTTTGAGTATCCTCTTCATCTCAAGCCAAGTATTAATCTCTCGATAGCCCTCTTGTCTCCTCATCATCTGAAATTCTTCTACCACATGGCGGCATATTCGAAGAACTTAACAGCAACAATTTTCACTTTCTCGTAATCCTCGTACTGATAAAAATCAAGCATATGCTCCATCTTCTCTTCCTACCCCAGATATTCATCAGCATTCTCAGATCCATTGAAACTCAGAATCCAAAACTTCATACGGTCGGATGCCCTGGGGATTTGTACACGTTCTTCTTCAAAATACTCCTCTTCGTTCTCTTCATCAAGCTCTCTCAGGTCTATTCTTCGCCTTACTCTTCCACTTACTCCTTCATCTCGAACAGGTCGAGTTGGGTTCTGGCCTCTAACAGGCTGAGCAACTTGTGCGGTGTTTTACGTGGCCTCAGTAGGTCGAAAAAACAATGCATAAATAGCTTAGGTTAAATCCACCAAGAAGTTAGCTACCCCTCATCAAGTCTCTCGTCAGTGCTTTTATGAGTTTCCTGAGATAGTCGTCTATGGTGAACAACTCCACTGTCATTGTTAGTACCAACATTCATACTCAGGTCAGTCATTTTCCTTATAGGTTCAAGTTCAAACAAACACTTCAAGAAATTAACAGTTAACAACACAGTACTCAAATGAAACACAGTAACTTGCTTTATTTTACACATGCAAAAAGAGTATAATAGAACTTCGAAAACACAGGTCAACTCGAACAAAACCTCTGTTTTGATACTAAGATGTTGCGAACCGTGACTAAGAACTAATAAGATCGGTTGCTAGATGGGGTCGAACTTGTAGAAAGCTTAAAAGAGTTAATGGAGCAAATGCGTGAAAGGAATAAACGACGAATGAAAAGTAAGCAAAACCTATGAACAGCTTTAAAGGATATGATGCACCAATGGAACTTCTGATGACTCATGGTACAATTTGATATGACGCATGAATTGGTTCGGTGAGGTTACTCGCCACCTAATCTTGCTTAAGGGAAATGATAAGAGTGATGTCAAGCGTAAAACAGCAGAGCGTTTACATTAGGAAGGAAAAAGTACTTGAGTATATTGATGATGATTTGTTTTATTTGTGGCTTATAAATACAAATGGTATTTACACCTAAGAATTTAAGGTAACTTGCCTAAAAGGGAAAAGATAAAATGGGGGTTATCCTAAAGTACTAATGTACAACAATACAAAAGGGTGAAAATTAATATTCATAGAAGCAATAATTAGTGGGGCAGAATCTATACGTAGTCCTGTACATGTGAGGATGCTGTATTGGTGAGGTTGTTAGAAGATGCGGACAAAACAGTACGACCGGCTGACTTGTCCGAGTAAGGATGGATTATGTAGTCTAGGGTCTCTCTCTTGGCATGGTGGCAAGGGTGATGCCAAGTAAGTAATCAGGCTTGAGGGAGAATTGGTATTATCTCAACCATCTGTTTCTCAACATTCTATTTACGAGAGATTGGTAGTCATTCGATACAGCTTAAGGAGTAACTTAGAAGGAAGTACTTGGCCTCAGTAGGAGTCGGCTGGAGTAGAAGAATACTTCTCGTTATGCCTTCCAGTCCTTGAGCTCGGCTACGGGTTAAAGGGCTAGTAGCTTGATTCCTATCACAGTTAATCAATGTGTAATTGATGGCATGGTATTAGAGCTTCTTCACTTCCCTCCTGTCTTTCGACAACGTACCTTACTCTAAATAACTTCAGAAATGATCCATCTAACTCGACTCTAGTGCTGCTGCAATTAGCTCCAAAACCTCAATCGAGCTAGGGGTTATGCTTTTTTCCGGCAAGTACTCAATAAAGATCTTGTTGCCCTTCACCTCAAGCTTCTGTATACCTGTAGAGTTAAGCTTGGATAACCAGTCAGCCATGGAATTTTCCATTCGGGGGATTTTCTTGATGTCCTAAGAAGGGAATCCCACTAGAAAATCTCTCAAAATCTCAAGGTACCTAGCTATAGTGTTTTCCCTAGCCTCATATTCACCTCGGACCTACTAGACGACAAGCATAGAGTCCAAGAATATCCATAGCTGCTCGGCGCTGATCTCCTTGGCTAACTTGAGACCGACGATGAGTGCCTTGTATTTATATTTGTTATTACTATAATTGAACCAGAACTTAAGGGTGTAGTAGATGGTGACCTTATGCGGGCTGATCAGAACAAGGCTTACACCTCTATTCTTAGAGGTAGATGATCCATTGACGTGGAGAGTTTACACTGGCTTGTCATCACCCAATGGTGCTTCCTCCTCTCCTGTATACTCCACCACGAAGTTAACCAGCACTTGAATCTTATAGGCCATTCATGGCTAATACTGGACTCCATATGCAATTAATTCCATTGCATACTTCATCATCCATCCAAACGTATTAGGTTTCTGTAGCATGGTGCGCAATGGTTGATCCATGAGTATGGTGACCTAATACACTTGGAAGTAGGGCCTAAGCCATCGAGTTGTGATGACGACGGTTAGGGCGAAAAATATTTTTACCCGGGTGTACCTGACTCAGGTCCATGTAATATATGACTGATGTAATATACTGGCCTGTATTCTCTTCCCTCTACTTTGACCAGTATAGAGGAGAGTGCCCAGTCGCTTACGGCTAGATACAAGAATAGGTTTTCCCCTTAGACAGGCTTAAACAGGACCGGTGGATGAGTAAGGAAGTCTTGAAGCTGTTGAAAGGCAGTAGTGCAATTCGGAATCCATTCAAAACCCTTTAGATCTTTTAAGATTTTAAGAACTCAATGTATCTGTTAGTGCTCTTTAAGATAGATCTGCTTAGGGCGACCACCATATTAGTGAGCTTCTGTACGTCTCGGATTAAGGTTAGAGGCTTCATTCCTTTGATGGCTGTGATCTTCTCGAGGTTGGCCTTAATACCTCTCCATGTGACCAGAAATCTGAGGAACATGCTAGAGTTGATGTTATAGACGCACTTTTGGGGGTTCAGTTTCATGTCGTGCATGCACATTTGGTCAAAGGCTTCTTAAAGATTCTTGATATGATTGATCGGCTTCTGGCTCTTGATTATCATGTCATCAACGTACACCTCCATATTACACTTGATCTAGGGTTTAAAGAGCTTCGTCATCATTTACTGGTATTTGGCCCAAGTGTTTTTTAGTCCAAATGGCATCACGGTGTAGCAATATATGCCATAATTGGTGATAAAGGAGGTATGGACTTTGTCCTTTGGGTCCATTTGGATCTGGTTGTATCTTAAGAAAGTGTCCATAAAGCAAGGGAGAGCATATCTTAATGTAAAATTGACAAGCTGGTCGATCCTAGGGAGAGGGAAACGATCTTTAAGGTAAGCTTTGTTGAGGTCAGTATAATCGACACACATGTGCAACTTCTCATTCTTCTTCTTAACCGGCACCATGTTCGCCAGCCATATCAGGTACTTTTCCTCCCTTATAAAGTTAGCTTTAAGTAGCTTCTATACTTCCTCATTGATTGCAGCATGCCGTTCTGGAGTAAAATGCCTCTTTTTCTGTTTGACAAGTTACGCTGTAAATGTTGAGGCTGTGGGTTGCCAAGTCGAGGGAAATTTTGGGCATGTCTGATGCTAACCAGGCGAACCTATCCGAATTTGCTCATAGGAGGGTAATGATTTCATCCTTCACTTTGGCTGGAGTCTCAACCCCAACTTTTGTGGTCTGCTTGGGTGAGGTTCCGATCTGAACATTTTCAATCTTTTCTTTGGGCTCGCCTCATTTAGCTTACCTTTCTTGTAGGCTTGCTTCTAGGGTAAAGACGTTATCTCCTTTGGCCACCTTGACATATAGCTCTCGTGAGAGCTTCTAATCACATCTGCATACTCCTACCCCAGTTGGGGTTAGGAATTTAGCTTTTAAGTGAAGGGAAGATGTGATAACTCCAAACGTGGTTAAGCTTGGTCTTCCCAAGAGCGCATTGTAAGGGAAAGGGTAGTTAATCACAACGAACTCGATGGGTCGCTATGTTATGCGGTTGTCATTGCTAAGTTCCATATCTAACGTAATGATACCCTTGGCTCGGACCGCACTTTCGTTGAAGCCGATAAGATTATGGTAGTATAGCTTCATTTTTATTGACAATTTCTTCCTTATCCTCTCGAATGCATGGAGGAAGAGTATATCGGTAGAACTGCTAGTGTCTACTATAATTTGCCGGACCTCAAATTTTGAGATTCTTACCACAATCACCAGGGCGTCTTGATAAGGTATGTCAACCCCTTCTAGGTCTTTATCGGAGAAGAAGATGGCAGGGTCTAACTTCTATCTCTTCTCCCTTACTACCAGCACCTCTGATAGGGCGTTGATTGAGCTGCTAGTGCTCGGTCGGCTCCTAAGTTATGGTTCCCCCCATGATTACGTTTACGATGCCATTGGGGGTGTAATCGCTGTAGCGGTCATTATTTTGCTCTACATGGGCATCCTTGGTCCGTCGCTTCCAAGGTGTCTTGTTTCGGTCATTGTTTGAATGAACATCATTCCTCCAATAAGCCACATATTCGTTGAAGAAGCTGCGCTGAATGCCATATTCGATGGCGTTCTTCAACTGAAAGCACTCTTCGGTGGTATGGTCGTGGTTGTCGTAGAACTGATAGTATTTGTCAGAGTTTTAATGATTAGGGTTCCCTCGCATTTTCTACAGCCTTTAGAGCAAGTTTCAGTACTTCACTTCAGAATAGACCTGAATAATGGGCCTATTTAAGAGCGTATACTGGGTGTAAATGGGAAGGGGGAGCGGGTTGCGCTTGGCTTGGCACTTCTTCTTCCCAAAGCTCTTCCGCTTTGATTTGTTCGACATCCTACTATTGAAGCGATCCTTTACGAACAACTTTTCCTTGTCTTGCTTTCCGTTTGACCTTTCTCGATCAGTGTTGCGCTTAGCGTGAATGTTGCCTTCCTAGTTGATGTACTTCTAAGCTTTCTTCTAAAAGTTGATTAGGGTATTCGGCTTGCTCTTCGCAAGTAATTGGAAGAAATCTTTCGAAGGTTAGATGTCGAGCTGGGTAGCATGGATAGTGACTCCCTCATTGAGTTGAAAGATCTTGACCATGGCATTGTTGAACTGGGCTACGTAGTCGAGTAGAGACTCGCTTTTACCCTGCCTTACCAGGTACAAGGATGATGTGTCCTTAGATAAGGGTTTACTAACCTTAAAATGGAGGCTAAATCTCTACACTAGCTCATCAAAAGAGCTAATGAAATTGTCAAGGAGGTGGTTAAACTACACTTGAGTTGCCTTCCTTAGAGTACGTGGGAAGACCTTGCACATTATAGCATCTCCATGATTGTGAAGGTTCATAAGGGTATGAAAGTAGAGAAGATGGTTGTCAGGGTCGCTTGTGCCATCATACTGGTTCAGGAATAAAAGTTTGCCATTAGGGGGCAGTACTTCGTCTTGGACACCACTGGTGAAGGGGGTCTTATTGTTGGTGACTAGCCTGGCTTCACCAATAGGCTTGCTCCCCTATTGTTAGGAGAGCTACCTTACCATAGCATGGAGCTCGTTCAGGTTAGCATTGTCTGTCGAGTGAGCTCGTTGTATAACCGAATCTGCTTGTACTCCCTACGAGTTGGCTTCTTGTTCGTTGCCAGCCAAAGCTCGATCGTAGGTAATCACAGAGCTTGTTGGCTATTGATGCAATGGCGAATCAGGTTGTTGATTCCTTCCTTTCTACCATTGCCGCTATATGTTATTTTGCCCGTTGCGGGCATCTAAAGCTTTGGGGTGGTAAGTTTATGCACTGTGGTGCTCTGCTTTGTCTAGGTAAGTGTGGAACACCTTGTTTTGTACAGCATACTCCTTAGCCAAGCGTTCCATACGCTTCAGGTGCTTTCTAGCACAACTCTTGGGAGGGGTTGATTACCTCCAGGTTAGTTGTTTACCAACTATTAATTTTCTTGCTTGTTGCATTAAAACATGATGTCAAAAGGATTGCTTATGGGGTATGTGTTTAATGTGTTTGAGGTTTCAGGTATATGAATTCAACTTCCTACAGACGGCACCAAATGTTGTCTTAAAGTTCTTGCTAGTAGTCGTTCAAACTTTGCACGTATAATGCTTGCAAAACAACACACAATGAGGGGATGCCGGGGGGTTGTCTGGTATGGCCACTCCGATACTTAAGTTAACAGTAGGCTCTTGAGAGTATGAAATACTTGAGCGTAATATGCAGATTTAGTATGCAAAGTGTAGAGAACTTTACCGTTGAATAGTGACCTGATATTTATGGTAGAGTAGAGCTAGCAGTTAAGGGTTAATTGGCGGAAGAGATCTTCTCTTACAAGTATAGGAGAGTGGAGTCGTTATACCCAACGTGTCTTACTTATTCATGACGTGGCTATTTCATTCTTATCTTACACATTATAGCCGTTACAAGACTTATTGAGCTTGGTCCATTTAAGCTTAGAGCTTAAGTCTATAGGGGTGAGCCTTAGATTATGAAACAAGTCAGATCCGATCGGACCTAAGGGGCTATGTTCAAAGTGTCTCGTCAACAAAGATATACATGATTTAAGGTGTGTTTGTTTCAAAGTAACCTTTTCCCACATATTCATTCGTTTTTTATACAATTAAAATTTTTGCACTTATTATAATCGTAATAATTTAACAAGTTACGAATGTTAGTAACTTTTAGTAGTAATTAATCATCGAGAGTAGTGATATAACAATGATTAGCTACCATTCTAAGCAAGAAATGCAATGGAAAATAAGAAAGTATCTTTCATAAATGGAAATAATTTTCTTTATTTTTAAAATTTCTCTAGTGTTAATTTTTGCTATAAACGATTAGTTGTGATATTTGCCTTCCTCCATGAGCTGCTAGTAAAAACTACTTGTCTTTTTATTTTTCTTAAACAAAATAAAATACAACTTAAATTAGGAAAAAAAGTTCATCAAATACTATAAAGTCTAGGTATGTATAGATGGTATATAAATAATAATACATTTTTACATGTATAATAATGTAATGAATAGATTTTAAATCAATTATCACCATATTTTGCATATATTATATATTTTAAAGTTTTACATAGTATTTATATACATATATATATTTATAATACATGATGTATAATTCCAACTAATCTTTTATTGGGACATGTAACATTAATTTTACAAGCTGGGAATATTTTGAAAATATCATAGCCCCAATTGATGTATTGCCAGCTTGCTTACTGAACAAAGAGGAAATTAAGAAAAAAGAAAGTCAAATGGGATAATGTCGCAATATATACTCAAACTTTGTGCTTTTTTTCAATTATGTACTCGGGTTTTATATTTGTTAAATTATACACTTGATTTAAATTTTACTTGTTTTCATATACACTTTCGTTATCTCACTCTAATTTCGTTTAAGTCAATTTCAGTGACTAATGAATCTTCGATACGTGTTTTTACAATTTTTTCTTTTAATTTTTTAGAATTCATTTTTTCCTCATCAACCCATATAGGATAGTTTTTCCAGGTGAGAAACTTTTCTATGTTAGCATTTCAAAGAGAAAATGTTCTTTTTTTGTTTAATTTTTTTAAATAAAACCTCCACCTATACCACATTTAATAACTTTGACTTATAAATTGATAAGTTGACTACATCATATCACTTAACCATCTTACATTATATATAAGAAAGAAATCGGGACCTAAGCAATATGGGACTTGCCTATCAAAAGCTTTGGAGAATTACAAGAGTGCAATTTAACACATGTACATTACTCAACTTGACTTGATTTTTCCCTACTCTATTTGACCTTCAAATTAAGAAAATCACTTAATCCTTAATCTACTCCAAAAGTTCTTTCTAACCATGTAAAAATCTTTCTAAATATTAATTTACACATGTTAAAAATCAAAGGAAAATTAGCTCATCCAACTGAAAAAATAAAAACATAATAGATAGGATAACTTTACTTCAATTTTTTAGTGTGTTTAGATTAATTTTTGAAAATATTTTTTTATGGTTGGAAAGAACTCTTGAAGTAGATTAAGGATTAAACAGTTTTTCTTAATTTAGAGGTCAAATAGAATAAGGAAAAATTAAGTTAAGTTGAGCAATATACATGCATTAAATTGCACTCTTGTAAAAGTCCAAAGCTCTTGATAAGCAAGTCCTACGCTTGTGATAAGCAAGTCTCACATTACTTAAATCTCAATTTCTTTTTTTTTTTATATAAAACAATATAACTTAATAATATACTAAAGTAAACATATCTTGGAATCACGGTATGTATGGAACTCTTAATTAATTAAAAAAGGGTTTTTCCTCTTTTAATTAAGAAATAAAAAAAAAAGGTAAAAAACACGTGTTGACACATGTCAAACATTCATTTATTGCTAAAACTAACTTAAACGAGGGAATTAGAGTAGGATAATAGAGATGTATAAGGAGACGAGTAAAGTTCAAATTGAGTGTATAATTTCATAAATATAAAGTTTAGGTGGGTGTATAATTTAATAAATATGAAGTTTAGGTGCATAATAAGAAAAAAGCGTAAAGTCAAGGGATATATGGTGATATTGCCCCGAGTCAAGTTGTCATTTTTAATAGGCAAGTTTGAATGTAGGGAAAAAAAAAAAACAAATTTAAGTAAAAAAAAAAGAGAAAATTGGTCACGTTAAATTCTGTTATGAGTCATGTACATTTCATTTTCTTCGTTCCAACTGCCTGAACTGCCTGCCTCCTCCCTGGTGCTTCCTTCTCTCGAACTCCGCCGTCCATTTTCTTTGACTCGAGCTTCACTCAACCACTGAGGACGCTTTTCACCGCAAGACTCCGTGCACTGAGTCAAATTCCGGCGATTCCTCTCGCTCTCCTTCTCTCTCTCTCCCCTCTCTACCAGCGCACATTGTAAAATCAAACCTCTCAGGTAAACTCCTCCGATTTTTAAATTCTTTATTACTAGGTCATGTTTACGTAAGCATGCATGATGCGATTTCGCGCCGTAAATATTCAATTCATTAATTTATTTATATTTATGTATAGTGTGTGTGTATATAGTGAATGTCAATTTCACAGCATCACATTTTGATGATGAACTTCATTTTGTTCTTGCTTATGTGATAATAAATAGATTGAACTTAAATGAAACAGGTTTTAGTGAAGTGCCTTAACGAGTTTTAGCGATTCCAAGCTTGATTCGTTGACCAGGTGTTTGGTAAAAGGCTAACGAAACAGTGTTGTCGAGGGAGGAAGGGTTATGAGTATCGGTTTCCAGTGGTTACTGATGCTTCGTGTCGATTACTGTCAGAATAATAGGTTGAGTTTAGATGAATTGGGTTTTAATGCAGCATTTTACGAGTATTTGTGATTTGGAGTTCAATTCGTTGACCAGGTGTTTGATAAAAGGCTAATGAGAGATTGTTTCAAAAGTTTCGTTGAAGGAGGAAGGGTTACAAGTATTTTTTGGTGATAATGGATGTCTCATGTCAGTTACGGTATCGGAATAACGTACTGTATCCACTCGACAAACGGTTAGGATTTAGGAGGAGTTGTAGTTTTAGTTTTGTAAGGAAAGATAATGGAGTTTTCTTAACTCAGTGTGCAAAAGGAAATGCTAAGAGTATTTCGGCTAGCTGTTGTTATAAATTGAACAGCTGTTGGCATGGATCATGTGTGAGAAGGTCACTGATTGGTGATGATTTTTGTGTTTTCAATTCTTTGGGAAAAGTTAAAACTCACTGTCAAGGCAATGATTTTGTAACATTTGTGAATGGGAATGGACAAAATGTGGAGAGTGTGGATAGTGGTGAAGACCCAGGTTCAGGCTCTCGTGATGGTTCTGGCCATGATGGTTTAGTGGAAAAGGAAGGAAAAGGAGAGGATGGGGTTGAGGAAGATGTTAGCGTAGATGAATTAAAGGAGTTGGTGCGGATAGCCTTGAAAGAATTGGAAGTAGCAAAGCGGAACAGCGTGATGTTTGAGGAGAAGGCACAGATGATATCAGAAACTGCAATAACTTTAAAGGATGAAGCAGTAAATGCTTGTAATAATGTCAATGCAACTGTTAATGCTATAGAAGATATCACGAATCAAGAGCCCATTGCTGTAGAAGCGGTGCAGAAAGCAAATTTGGCTCTTACAATAGCAAGAGAGGGGTTGCAAGTCACAGCTGAAGCTCTGGAAACTGCTAGACTAGAAACTGGTAATCTTGAGGGTTCTAAAGGGGGTGATATGGAGAGTTTCAAGGAAAAGGAGGAAGCAGTTTTAGTAGCAGAGGAAGATGTCAGAAAATGTCATGAATATATGGCAAATTGTGAGTTGGACTTACAACAATTGCTTAGAAAGAAGGAGGAATTTCAGAAAGAACTGGAGTGGTTGAATGAATTTGCCAAGATTGCTCTGGGTAATGCGCTGAAGGCAGAGGAGGACGTGGCAAACATAATGATTTTAGCTGAGCAAGCAGTGGCCTCAGAGCTTGAGGCCACACAATGCGTTAATGATGCGGAGATTGCCTTGCAAAGAGCAGAAAAATCTCATTATACTTCTATTTTTGATTCCTCAGAGGCTATAGAGGTGTCTGATCATGGTCTTGTTGGACGAGAGGATAAGATACATCGAGGGATCACCAATAACACCAGCTTCAAACAAGAAAGTGGTATTGATGCTGATCTAGTGAGGGGCCAGCTTTTGCCAGACAGCACTTCTGATAAAGTTGCTCAAAGATATGATGAGCTCAAACATTGTGAAGGTTCTAGTAATCAAGAGAATGGAAGGTTAGGTTTGGAAGCTTCTAGAGGAGCTGAGTTGGAGCAAGAGATGTTGAAGAGTCTAGTTCAAGCAAAGAAGCAAGAAGTGCAGAAGGACTTAACCAAGGAGAGTTCTAATGCTCCAAAGGCCTCATTGAAGAAGTCATCTCGTTTCTTTTCTGCATCCTTCTTCTCTTTCAATGAAGATGGCAAGGAGGTAACAGCATCATTAGTGCTTCGTGGCCTCGTGGAGTCGGTGAAGAGGCAATTGCCCAAGGTAGTCTTGGGTCTAGCACTCCTTGGATCTGGGTAAGTTTTGCTGAAGCTAAGCATATCAGATAACCCATTTTTAAAGTTATATTTTCATCTGCACCACTTCTTCAGAAAACTGTACTTTTCAGTTTGTTAGATTGTGAATTTATGTTGGATATATTTTCTGGTTTTATATTTCTAGGCTGGGAATAATACTGATGGCAGATAAATAAATCTTAGACTGGGGTTGATTAATTTCAGGCAAGAAAAAAGTTCAACTTTATATTTGAAAAAAAATTGCCAAAAAGAAAAGCTTTGTATTTAAACAACAGGTTTAGTTTCATCGGGCTGAGATGAGACAATAAGTATAACACCTTGGAAAGCAATGATGCCGTAGCCATATTATTCTATTGTTGGCTGTGTCTTCATCTGGTTAACAAGTTGAACATTATCCAGAAATTGTAAATGATGAAAGCTATTTGTTGTAATATTGATTCAACCATGTCATAGTGCCCAACCTCAGCTGCATGCAGCTTGTATTTGCTCCAGTTATCTAGTTTAATAATAATGTCTTTTACTTCTTTCTTTGATCATGATTTGCATCAGCTTAAACATCTTGCCTTCTTTTGCATCACGAGTTCTTGCTACTGTTGACAGGATTGCTCTGTATACTAATCGAGCAGAGAAGACTAAGCAACTTCTGCGACAGTCTGAAATTGTCTGCACCTGCATTCAAAAGGTTTCTCTTAATACAGAACGCCTTCTCAGGCAGTTACGAAAATTTCCTGAGAAAATTACGAAGCTAAAGGAATTTGTTCCTCAACATGAGGTTTGTGATGGCATAATATAACCATTTCATTAAGTCTGCCTATTCTGTTGGAGAAGTTCTTGCATTTCCAATCCATTTGTTTTGCCTCAGGTAAATGAGGAGGAAGCCTCTTTGCTTGATGTTTTGTGGCTGCTGCTTGCTAGTGTTATTTTTGTGCCAATATTCCAAAAGATTCCTGGAGGTACTGTAATTTCTTCAATTTGTCCTCCCTGTAAGGTTGACCTCTTCCCTCATTTAGAGGAGATGGAGATCTAATTTACTGTCATCATCTCCTTATTACAAAAAGTGGTTATCTGTATCTTTGCTTATATGCTTTAAATATATTAGAATCTGGATGTATGATAAGATAGCTAAGTTGCTTATAAAAAAATAATGTAGCAAAGTTTTAATCATATCATGGAATCTGCTTAATTAGATCATATAAAGAAAGGTATAATTTGTTCTAGAGGAATTAAGATTTCTCAGTTTACACCATCATGAATTATTTTTAGGCACTTTCTTATTTGTTGTCTTTCACCTGAACATGTTTAAATCTGTCTATTTGCAAGCTTATTTTATGTCATAGTTTTCTTGCAAGCTATTTGTTAGTGATCTTGTACTTGCTAGCGTTCTTATGAAGGAAATTATTAAATGCTGAACGAGAAATGCCTTTTCTGCAATGGTCAAGCTGCATATACATGTACATTTCATGACCTTTATTTCATTGTCAACCTTTTAAATGAAAATGCCAAAGCTTCTCATTGCCCCGTGCTTGTTTTTTGCTTCTTTAAGTCATCTTCCACTGTCCAATTGTTGATGGTGCATTCTGTGCCTTGTGTAGGCAGTCCTGTTCTTGGCTACTTGGCTGCTGGCATTTTGATTGGACCTTATGGACTCTCCATTATTCGTAATGTACATGCAACGAAAGCCATTGCTGAATTTGGAGTTGTCTTCTTGCTATTTAATATTGGCCTGGAGGTGAGGTTCAACTGTTCGCTAGATTTGGTATGGATGTTACTTATGGTGAGTGCTCAATAGGAAAAAAAATTCATGCATACTGCAAACTTTTGATGTGATTCAGCTCTCTGTTGAAAGGCTTAGTTCGATGAAGAAATATGTCTTTGGGTTGGGTTCTGCTCAGGTGATGGGAATTTTTTCTTTTCTTTTCTTTTTTAGGTCAGAGTTATTCACTTACCAAGTTATCATCTACTAACATTTGAATAGCTCCAAAAAATTATAGGTCTTGGTCACAGCACTGCTTGTTGGTATGATTGCTCATTATCTTTGTGGACAACCTGGCCCCGCAGCAATAGTTATTGGGAATGGTTTGGCCCTTTCTTCTACAGCTGTAGTCCTGCAGGCAAGATTTGCTCTCATGCTGCAGATCTTGCTTCTGGCTTTACTGTACCTTAACTTAATCCTTGCCTATCATTATGGATCTAAATATATGCTAGCACTGAAAATTTAAATATTTCTTTCCAGAAAAGAACAGAATAATTGTGCTATTTCTCATGTATGCATTGTTGGACACGTAGAGTTAATACTATTACTCATAGAGAAGATGTATGCTAATATAGTGCAATGGCCTTGCTGTCTACATATATAAGTAAGGCACCTGGACATTTTCTTTTACATTACCTGGATCCCAGAATTGTAAACGTCTTATGACTATTATATAAAGATAGCTACTCCAGTTTATTTATGGATTGACCTATTTATTGCTTGTGCAGTAGATTTTGATTTTGGTGAATGAATGATCTGTTTTCATGAATATCTTGCAGGTTTTGCAGGAACGAGGTGAGAGCACTTCCCGTCATGGACGTGCTACTTTCTCTGTTCTACTTTTCCAGGTAAATCTACATTTTTTATTGTGATGCTCCATGATTAAGGCCCAAGGCTTTCTTATATTATTCTGGCTTCACAGCCAAGTGTGTGGTGCTGTGGAGGCTTTCGCTTGAATAATTTGACCTTTCAATATGTTGACACTAGGTGCAATTAATTGGAAATTATCTCCACTCTGTTGCCCCATTCATAAGAAAAATCCCCCCTTTTCACTTTTTCACTCAGCCCTAGTAAAATCCAAAGATAAGATACTAGTCAATTATCTAAAGAATGAGGGATAAAAATGAGGCCATAATCTTGAAAGAAGCTTGTAACTATTGCTTTGAATTGTAAATACATATCATTATCTGGAGCCATTGTATACACTAAGTTCTAGGTCCTTGACAAATTTGCTTGATTAGTGAGCCTAACATGCTTTAGTTTGTTTGTTGCATTTGAAATGTAATACTGGAGAAAGTTAATTGTTTCATTTTGTTTTGTTTGTTTCAGGATTTGGCTGTGGTGGTATTGCTTATACTTATACCGCTTATATCACCTAATTCATCCAAAGGAGGGGTAAAGCATTTTCCATTATGGTTCCTCTTACATTTTTGTGCCAAAATTTCATTTATTCTTGGTGGAAGGTTGGGAAACCTCAGAAATGATACAAACTGTTTATACTGTGGGGAGAAAGCGACCACAAAAGAATTTGACAAATAGTATGGTAACTAAAGGCTAATCTCACTTGTTAGAGACCATGGTAAGCTGCTACCTAAGTAGACTACTGAAACAGAGTCTTTTAAGATATCCATATTTGCTTGTGCAGGTATAAATGTAGTTATAATTTATCTTTCAAAGAGTAAAAATGTAAAATATCCTCCCATGTTCAATTGATGAACTTCTGTGCCAGACACCTGACTATTTTTTTGTCTCCTTTTTGGCAATGCCACTGCTACTACTGCAATTATAGGATCCTATTATTTTCAGGTTGGGTGTTGGGCAATTGCTGAAGCCCTGGGACTGGCCGGTGTTAAGGCTATGGTTGCCGTCAGTGCCATAATTGCTGGTGGACGCCTGGTATACTTTTCATAAATCATCAATTTAGGTGTTAAAGGTGGAATTTGTCAACAGATTGTTTTTCTGTTCCCTGTCTTTCTACATATGATAAGGATACCTTGAATATATGGTAAAAGTCATTATCAGGGTGCTCTGATCAGTTGTCAGGCTCTTATATGAAGGATGTTCTTTGCCAGCCAACTTAGAGAATTATGCCTGTCATAGTGTCTCCGTAGTCAGTAATGTGGAAAAGTTGTCACCCTGGCCAGCAATACTTCTGTGCATTGCTTGGCTGACGCTCATTCTTTCAGAATGCTTATATGCAAGTTGTATGCTGTAGGCATTAGTAATATGGTTCTAGTTACATATGAATGATGCTTTTCATCTATCTTTTCATGAACCACTTATTGTGTCACCTTGACTTATTTTATGGGAGTAGTGAAAGGGTGTTTTGAATAAAATACTAAACTTATCTAAAATTGATTGTAATACTGAACCCAAACAAGCTATGCACTTATGCTGGCGTAATTTTGTCTTGGGTTTTAGTTTTTTCTTTCTTTTTCTTTTGCTCAATCTAAGTTTCCACTTATATTTTGCAGTTCCTCCGACCAATTTATAAACAAATTGCAGAAAACCAGAATGCAGAGATTTTCTCAGCAAACACTCTCCTTGTTATTCTTGGAACAAGTCTTTTGACTGCGAGGGTACAACTCTAAATTTGAATCTCCTTTTCTCCGCATTAGTTTTTATGGATAAATGGAGTCACGAGGCTGACTGTCTGCTCCTCTGATTCCACAACAGGCTGGACTTTCAATGGCATTGGGTGCATTTTTAGCTGGTCTTCTCCTTGCAGAAACAGAATTCTCCTTGCAGGTTGAATCTGATATTGCTCCCTATCGTGGCCTCCTTTTAGGTCTCTTCTTCATGACGGTGAGCGCTGAGCATCATCCTTTTCTCTGGGCAACTATCTTGCCTTTGTCTACTTCTGCATAAACTACTTCCTGATGTCCTGCCTGATGAAACTTGGTAAAAGAATTTGCTTGCTGATGATCTGTTTCATGGAAACTCAGTATGAACTGCTTTATAACGTACCATTACATACTGGCATCCTCCTCAATTATTCTTTTGGTGTAAAAGCATTCTGAGTTGTGTTTGCATTAGCAATATGAAGAATCTTGAAAGATCCCTGACAGCAGTCAATATAGCTTCATTCAGCATTTTACAAATAAAATGACCCCTTTATTTCTCAGGTTGGGATGTCTATTGATCCAAAGCTTCTAGTTTCAAACTTTCCAGTCATTATGGGAACCTTGGGGCTCTTAATTGGTGGGAAGACTATAATGGTCATTTTGATTGGAAGACTTTTTGGTATCTCAATAATATCTGCCATTAGAGTTGGTCTACTTCTTGCTCCGGGTGGTGAATTTGCTTTTGTTGCTTTTGGTGAAGCTGTTAATCAGGTTTTCAACCTATTTTTCTGTGTAAATCTTCATTTTCAGATATGATGTGTCAGCACTAGAGATGTGAGCTATAATGCCTTCATTGAGGAATTATTAGAAAGAAATTATTAACGTTAGTGGACGCATGAGTATGGTATTACTCCTTTCCCGTGTTTACTTTGAGCAAGCAATTCATTTTTGGACTCCTTTTGCAGGGAATAATGTCTTCTCGACTTTCATCTTTATTGTTTCTTGTGGTGGGAATCTCAATGGCCCTAACACCATGGCTTGCTGCTGGAGGTCAACTAGTTGCGTCTCGCTTTGAGCAACAAGATGTCCGGAGTTTATTACCTATTGAGAGTGAGGTGAATTTATGATAGAATAATTGCTTCTATTATGCATAGAGATAATTTGTTATGACTAATTGATTTTTGGCTTTTCTTTCATAAATGGATTTCTTATTCATCTCTGTTATTAATTTGTTGATGATTGAGGGGATATCAAATCTTAAAAATGTGGGGCATTAAGTAATTAAATCTCAAAGCCTATACCATAAATGTTTCTTTGTTGATTTGAAACAAAATGATTGGAAGGACCTATTGATCTTTCCCTGATATGTGTAATTGATGCAAAAGTGTCATTATGTTGATGGATTTAGTCATAGGAAAAGACAAGTCTCTTGTTGTATTTGGTTTATTTGATTGATACTTGGAGCTAAGTGGTTCATACCTTTTAATAACTTTATCACTGTTGGAGGGAGCATACAATATGAAAGACAATTGACTACATTCTCTGAGAAGTGGGGAAAGTAAGACAATTGTATTTCGTGTAATAATTATAGTGGGTTTCACAAGAAAATATTAGTTCTACTGAATCCTCAGTTTCATAATGCCTTGGGCTGCAAAACATGTCTAAGATCAGTTAAAAACTGTCTTTCTTCTGAGAACATGGGAGTAGGAGTATAGGTCAATGACAATTGGCTGACCATAAAAAAGAAAATTCTTAGGCAGGTAAAATTGTTTATATAAGCTTGGGCATGACTTAGTTCTAATCATGGTTATACTAAAATACTTCAAATTGTGAATTGCTCTTCTGCTAATATTGGTGTTGGATTGTAATTTCAGACTGATGATTTGCAAGATCACATTATCATTTGTGGATTTGGGCGTGTTGGCCAGGTATAATTAAATGTTAGTGGATTGAGCAATCAATGACAAAGAAGTTAGATATAATTTTTCAGTAACCTTTCTTCTTTTTTAATGTTCTAGCTCTAAAAACCAAAATACTTGTGGATGCAGATCATTGCCCAGCTTCTCTCAGAACGGCTAATTCCCTTTGTTTGCCTTGATGTAAGGAGGTAAGGCTGGGTAAATTTCCAAACTCAAGATCAATTGATCTATAATTGTGTTTTCTTTTCCTTCTCCTCAGGGCAATTATTTTAAATTGTAGTAGTTTAGCAAATCGTCCATTTTGCCAAAGGGGGTCTGCTGCCTCAATATTTTTTGTCTTTTCTTTTCCCTTATTTTAAAGATGGATGATAGCTTTTTGCTTCTACTGAATTGAGAGATTTCTAATAATTACTAACCAGAGTTTCACAATTTTAGTGATAGAGTGGCAGTTGGGCGTGCCTTGGATCTTCCTGTCTATTTTGGAGATTCTGGCAGCCGAGAGGTACTGCAGTTTTTTCCTTTTTTTCTTCTGTTGCTTCCCCCACACCCCCACCCCAACCCTGGGGTACTTAATGTAAATGTCTAGTTAAATATGTGAGAATATTTCCATTGGCTGTGTAGGTCCTCCATAAAGTTGGTGCTGAAAGAGCCTGCGCAGCTGCAATAACATTAGATAGTCCTGGGGCAAACTTCAGAACTGTTTGGGCCCTAAGCAAATATTTTCCTAATGTCAAAACTTTTGTTCGTGCTCATGATGTTGATCATGGCATCAACTTGGAGAAAGCGGGTGCCTCAGCTGTAATATGGCTTATACCTTGAGCTTTTCCTTCTTTTCTATCCCATTTATTTCTCACCAACTAGGCTGATGCCATATAGGTTTAGCTGTCTCTTTTAATGGTTGTTGGAATATTTTAAAATAGAATGAAATGCTTCAATTTCCTTCCAGCGATGAAGTTACATCGTGCTTGCTCTGATGTCAAAAAATTCACAGGTTGTGCCAGAAACTTTAGAACCAAGTCTACAGTTGGCTGCTGCTGTTCTTGCACAGGTATTTGAACTCTCTCTCATGGCATGCTTAACTAAAATGTGGTAGCTATAGTAATCATTGAAGCCAAGCCAGGCTTGGGAAAATTACTTTTTTTTTCATCTATTCCTGAATAAGGTTTCTTACAACTTCAGGGTATACCTATTTGGTTGAATTCTCCTAAGATCGAAAAGCAACCAAATCAATCGGATTCTTAGGAAATCTTGTTTGTCATGGAGTCACTGCCAATTTAATAAGTTCTTATTATTCACATCTTTAACATCTGTTTGTTCTGGTAGGCAAAACTGCCCATGTCAGAGATTACTGCCACAATAAATGACTTCAGGTCCCGCCACCTTTCTGAGCTTACAGAGGTACTGGCTGGTCTTTTCTTTCCTAGTTCTTGGGAATGGCCACTCAAATAAAGTATTTACTGGACAACTGTTTTCCCTTTGTTAATTGATAGCTAATTTTTTTGTAATGTGCAGCTTTCTGAAGAGAGCGGTAGCTCCCTTGGTTATGGGTTCTCTCGTGTCATGAGTCGACCCAAGGCCCAGTCTTCAGAATCTTCATCAGACGATAACCAAACTACTGAAGAAACACTAGCTGTGTAGGAGCAGGTGGGTCAACATTGACTGTATAGTTATATAATCTTGCATGTTTCATTGGTATAAGATGTACAGTGACACCGAAAATTCTTGATACAAAGATAGAGAGAGATCTTTTTAGGAAACATAATTCGGAAATTACCGTCCAAGGACAACATTACAAAGGTTGAGGGACATTTTTCTGTTTGGACATTTTTTTCCATTGCGGCCCCATAAAAAAAAAATTATATAAATAAAATGTATAACCCATCATTTCAAAGACAAATGCCGTTGTTCGAAATTTTGATCTACATTTCCTATTCTCCTCTGGCTGCTACTTAGGATTTGTAGTTGATGGTGCTGGCTTTTTGCTGATTGATAAATGTCATTTCTTTTTCAAACTCCATTCCCTCTTATCAAATTATAATAAACCAGATATAAGTTTGAGTCAATCTCTTAGAGATCCTGAGTACTAATATTAACCTTAACTCTATTATTTAACCGATATATTTAACTTCAAGAATTCAAAGAATTAAACAAAAATTGCAGCAACTAATGACTTTAACAATTAATCAATAATTAAAACAAGAAAACAATCAGCTAAAAATTTAATTCAAGACTTGATAGTGTACTTAGATTGTACTTCTCCTAAATCTACACGTGTGATTTTCTCTAAAGATAATCTAATTAATAATTAAAATAAGAAAACAATCAACTAAAGATTATAATTAGATCTTACTTCCTCTAAATTCTATTAAATAATCTAACGATTATACTATCCAATTAGAAGCTTATCAGGGGCATCCGGCATCCTATGCCCAATAGTCACCCACAACCTACGTAAGGGGCAGGGATAGGTTAGCCTTGTAATCTGCATGTATCGATACCAACTCATTTATGTCACATGATAGGAACTGCCGAGCACGATTGCATCCGAAAAACTAATTTTGTAATATGGTTCATCTATTAATCATTTATATAAAAATCTAAATCCATAACTTGATGTATTTAATAAATGTGTTGTATATAAAAATCTAAACTTATAACTTGACTCTTTTAATAAACATGTTTTCGTGCTCGGAATAGATTCGTTTATCAATTAAAAAGTTGTAACTAAATCTATTAAATCTATAAAATTTGTATAAATACATAGAAAAAATGAATATGATAAAATTAATATATGCAAATAAAAATAATAAAGTTTAGTACCTAAACATAAAATTACGACCTATTAACAATTCAACTAACGGTAGATGTATCCATGATACTTGTGCTCATATCAAATAGTCAGTATCTCAGTCATCGTCAATATCAATTATAAAACTTAATTTATTTGAACTACTCATTATATACATATAAATATAATATTTACTCAATATATTAAAGTTGAAACATTAAATAAAAGAGAAATTCTTAAAAATATATATAAATTAAAAAAATTAATATCAATTAAGAGTTTTTAGTCATAATAAAATATAATATTTTTCATCAAGGATATACTATGACCATTACAGTTTCACTCTTTCTCTTATTATATTTATCATATTATAACATATTTACACTTAACACTAAATGTAGGAAATAGTGTGTAAGGTTTTTAGGAAAAAAAGAGCATCTTTATATCTATCTCTATTTTACTATTGTTCAAATAATTATATAATAATATCTAATTAATCCTTTATAAAATGCATTAGTATTCTAATTTTACTAGTCTTTCTAAAAAAGAGTATCTTTATATCAATCTCTATTTTACTACTGTTCAAATAATTATATAATAATATCTAATTAATTCTTTATAAAATGCATTAGTATTCTAATTTTCCTAGTCTTTCTAACCTTCTATTTATTAATATTATTGTTAATTATCTATACCCATTACATCAATTCATTTTAGTACCTTTTTTTTCATGCATTGAAATCTCAACTTAATTGTCAAAAAAGGAATATTACAATAATAGTTGAACTATTGTAATATACTTAAGGAAATTACTAAATGCTTAATAAGAAATGTTTACTTTCTAGTGAAAAAAATAAAGTATGAGCACTGTACTTACTTCAAAGACATTAGCTATTAATAAAAAAAATCTCTTTTAATTCATACAAAATACTATGAATCTTCTTTGATTATTTATAATAAACTTTTTTAGCAATGATAAAACATGAAGAAAAAGGTAAAAGAAATTAAAATGTATATAGATATGTAAAATAAATTAATCTTAAATAAATAGATAAAATTGTACTCATTTTTGTTCAATGTTACATTAATTGGAAAAAAAAAAATTAAATTATAATTTAGAAAAATAAATGAGCAGCTAAAACCATATTTTCATAACATAAGTTCATTTACTGATCATCACCTACATAACAAATACATAAAAAAGTTAGCTAAAGAAAAAAAATCAAAGTAGAAAGTGGAAATATATAGAAGAATTTCAATTACATTCTTGAACAAAAAAAAAAAAAAAATTAAAACTACATATGTGAATTCCTATATCAACATTTTTGCTTCCATAACTTAATATGGATTTGTGTCCCTTTTTATCTATATAACAAATACAAACAATTAAACAGATCGCTAGATAATCAATTTTTATTTAAAATTGAGTTATAATACAATGTAAATAATTAAAAGAACAATTTGATTCTCAATTTCTTTTTATGGTAACCATTTGTAAGATAAGCACATAGTTCTTCTTTTGCTAAAATGTTAAGATTTGATTTAAGAATTATTAGGCTCATGGATGATGGAGCTCCAACCAAAAGTTATTTGGTTCAAAATCAAGAATTATTAGTACATATGGATGTTAAAGTTATAATTAAAATTTCCCAATTTGATAGAAAAAATTTAAATTAGATACCATTTTTGCCTTATGAAGTTCTTTACCATACAACATGTTAATTATTTATCAATAACTATTAAGCATGTTGGGATTAAGCATGTTGGGATTGTTCGCTAATTTCAAAGTCAAAAGAAATGTTAAAACATTAAAGACATAAAAATGGTATATTTGGTTTTAACATTATAGATAAAGTAAAGTTTGATTAAATATAGCAAATCTAAATATTTATTAATTACATAAGATCATGATATGAAGTTGAACCATGAATTGATGGAATATTACTACTAGTGATAATTTCCTTAAAAAGACAATTAAAAAATCTACATATAAAAAAATAAATGATATTGAAATATTTATAAAAATAATTTTGTTTATTACCTTATCAATAAAGATAATTCTATATATGTAAAAAAGTTTACATGGTTTCTGCTTTCAGGTATTGATCAAAGATTCAACCTCAATACTAAATGCCAATTTTGTAGCTTCTATAGGTAGCAATATGTGTAAAATATCACTTGTCATTTTTTCAACTCGAGGATATTAAATTTGATTAGTTTTCCAATAACGAAACATAACCGATTAAATCATCATATATCCCTCATTCTAATATAATTCTAATTTAGATTTATAGACACCTCTAAGTGTTTGCATACTTTTAAAGAATCAAAATTCTCATATCAAATGAAAATTATAAGTACCATAACAAATGAAATAAATTTATACACACACACATATATATATATATATATATATATATGTATTTACATGTATGTAAAGAATAAAGTAACTTAGAAGTCATCTCCTCATCTATCATTAATAAAATCTTAAACTCTTGATTTACTGCTACTATTAAGAATTAACCCTACACCCATAACATCCTTCTTAACATATTTATTAAGAAGAGAAATGCCAATCTTTTAACTTCCAAAATATTAGTTATTTTAAGATTAAACGAGTTAAAGGGGACCTATTCATACAATATGTTTAATGAATGAATTCATAATTAGATCTATGGATTGAACCTGAACTCGAATACGAGTTCATATATTGTATTTCAAATTACTAGCACTACTAGGTTTTGGTTACTTTTTTCAGTTTCATATAAAAAATTGCATGTTGTGATTGTACCAAACGGATTGTCTTGTTCCTCGAGCTTCAGTATGCAGCCATTCAAATGGGACTTCTCCATCTTCTTTTTTCTTTTTTTATCAAAGAAAAAGAGGATGAAGTTCATCCATCTCACCTGTATGCTATTTCTCAAATAACTCACAAGTAGTGAGCACGACTCTTGTCACAAAAGTTCTGTACATCTTTTCGTTTCTCTCCTCAAAATGTTTCCTCCATTCATATTTTCCAACACACTCAAATTTTCCTTCAACTCTTATAGCAAAGGGTTTAAAATAGATACTAAAATCTCTTGTTATAGAGCTATTTATACCATCGTCCTTTAAATTAAAACCTTTATATTTTGCTTCTATTCAATCGAATGCTTCAACTAATCACTCAAGAACTTCTTGAATGATACAACTATTCAAATGTATAATTAGAATGGTGTGATAGACAGGCATTAAGGATTAGAGCTAGCAATTACTTTGATGTAATGCTAATTTCACTTTTAGTGCTACATGCTAATGGTAAACTTAAAAAATGTATGGAAACTATTCAATGTTACATGTCCTTTTCAATCAATTACTATTTCTTTTTATTGCACTTCCTATATGGATTACCTAATCTTCCATAAATTAGGTTTTCTCTAATCCACTTCACTTTAATCACTTGCTTCATTTAAAACAAACTTTACCAATATCAAAGTTGGAATAAATGAGTGAGCATAAGTAGATTAGATGAGAAAAAAATCGATAGAAGCTGGTACAATCCTACTTACATCTAATCAATAGAAGTAGCACTACAAACAAAGATACTAATACGTATTGCAATACACATATAATATATACACACATATATTGATCTTTGTGTATTTTTTATGACTTTTATCCATAATTTCAAATACTTTGTGGCACTAGAATTAAAATCAACAATAAATTAAAGACATCATTGTCTTTCCCTATCTTTAATCTTAACGTCCATGTCTTGCTTGAATCCAATCATGTATTTGTACTTTCGCGTCATTCAAGAAAGTTTGGAGCTATATGAGAGCTCAAGCATGTAAAAGTCATGAATTAAAGAGTTATGAGACAATGACCATTTTAATTTGACATATAAAAAGAGCAACACATAAAAGGAAGTCTAATGTTAATTGTAATACAAGTTATATGGATACTCGTAAAATTTATAATATGTGAAGAATATTAATGTCACAAAATTATAAACGTTACAATAACTTCTGCTTTTTAATGACTTTGTTCTTTATCTTTCTTATTTTATGTAAAGATAGTAGTACATGTAATGTAAATGGGTTTTTCCCTAAAAATAAACATATTGTCTATTACCTCACTTGAATGAGAATATACCAACTCACTAGTTATTAATTTATATTAATTATAAACCTGCAAATATTATGCAGGGAAAATTGTGAAAAACCCCCCAAAATCGAAAAGAAAAAAAGTTAATAATTATGGTCCAACGGGTCTTGAACCCATAAACCAGAACCATGTCCGCACGGTTCCATCCTGTATGTCCCAGACCAGACCCAAGACCGGGCAGAACTCCATGGGTCGGGTTAAGCTGGGTCGGCTACCATGCCCGTGTTTATGGATTGGAAAAGGGGGAGATAAAACCAACCAATGCCTCCATAGCTCTGCCATCTATGAATCTGCCTGGTGATTCATTCACCAAATTAGATGTTTGCAAAATTACGAAAGTACGTATCATGTTGGCACATAAGCTGAACACACGCAAGGAGGATTTTCTTCAAGATGTGATAACCATTTAAGCCTTCCAAAATTTATAAACTCGTACCTGTGAATGCAAGAAGAACTTATAAATGTAAAGCAAGATGGAACTAACAGGTCAAACTTCTATGATCAATCTGCCTTTCTTGAAAAATCTTCACCATTGTGGTTAACTGTCATGAAAGCTAGCGTTGCATAAATAAGCAACACGGAATTACTCCAGCACAAATTTTCACGTAAGACTGTGAATCCTGCCTTCTATGTTATCATAAAGACTTTTCAGCAGAAAGATCAATCCGTGCTTCAAAATGGTCTATCCCAGTTGTCTTATGTTGTCTTGTCCTCCTAAGAATGGATACCTGAAAGATGAGATAAGAAGTTTCACCACAATTTAGTCCTAAGAATAAAATCGCTATTGAAAATGTTTGTCCTCGAGAAAGAGGGAGAACTAATGAGGACTACTAGAGTCATGCTTCGCTAAATAGAGAAGCTTTTAAGATTTCTTTTCTGTTCTTGCTTTTCCAATGGTAATTGGTAAGTCTCATCTTTAAAGTTTTAGGCCAGATTAGATCAGTTAAAACTCAAGTTTGTCAAAACCGTCAAACAGATGGTTTACAAAATTTTTACAAGAAAGAGAAGATGAAAAAACAGGATTGTAAGAGGCTAGGTCCACCAATTCCACATCAACTAAACAGACATACTGTACTCACTCTTCATCTAAACTTTGAATGTTCTAGATTAATTTTCAAATTTTGGAATCACATATCAAGTTGAAACATGGACATAAACATGATACGGAAAGGGGAGAGAAAGAATTAACTCCAAAATTAAGAACTTCTTGGGGCTGAATTTTCAGAGTGGCGTACCTTGGGCCTCTCCATGGAACTTCCAAAATATCCTACTCCAAAAGATAATGAGGAGTAAGCAGCTGCGATTTCTACAGCTTTCAGCCGTGCTGAAGATCCAGTTTCCTAGGTATTAATGAAAAAAGAAATTTACAAAAAATCCATGCCAATATCACTTTAATTGAAAATTAGCAAAACCATAGGATTAAGAGCCTACAGATACAGCAACATCTGCTTGTACAAGCAATATCCCTGCACTTCCGTCAGTACCAAGCTGGCTACTTTCTTGGACAACAGAGCGTAAAACTTTCATGCAAGCAGAAGCAGGACCTGCCTGCGAACTAGAGAAAAATTCATGTCAGACTCGATGCAAATGCTCAAACTAGCATACAAACACAGTAATAAATTGCCATCTCTTATGAGGACCTGCTCATTAACTATACTGTGAGTACAAGTTCCTAACTAAGCACTTTGTCATCATCCAAATAGCACTCCTCCACACTCTAGTTACACTATTGGAAATTAGTATAATTACAAAATGTATTTATTGGCATTATGTAGCTTGCTTTCAAATACTTCTTAACTGGCATAGTTAATCTGAAACATTTGGTCACTTTTGACTTGCCTCTTGGTTATGACCTAAATAATCCATCTGAGTGAACAACAAGGAGGAAAGGGTAGTCAAGTAAGGGGTGGCCTGAAGTGCCTCCATACAGTGCAACAAAGTTATAGAAAGCTCATGGCTTTGAAAGGCCAGATTCAAGCTGCCAAAGTCTGGTTAGACATTGTAGACCAAATTTGACCACCGAGAGGTTAATTTATAAAGGCATAGGATTCAACTGGTGCCTAAATAATTACAGTACAAATTTGAAAGGAGCTCACATTCTTTTAAGACCACTTGTGCAACTCTTTACAAAGAAATCCACCATTATTTAACCAGAAGAGGAATTTAGAACGCACATTGACGATGAAATACAACATTCTCGGGCTGCAAATCCTTTCATCAGATACTCTCCTGCTCCAGAAACACAACTACCAGCTATATGTGGAGACCCAAAAGGGGCCTTTGAGGATGCCCAACAACCTGAGCCATACATTGCTGCCAATCCCACACGTCCACTAATCTGCTAAATAGTATTAGAGTACTATAAGCATCCATAACATACAAGAATGATGTAATCAAAAATCAGAAATCTAACATGCTTTTTATCACCTTCAATGCAATACCACCACTTGAGGCCCCAGATGCGATATGTCCTTCTGCATCAATGCAGATAACACCAACCGTATCCATGATGTTATCCTCCTCTAAGTCAGCCAAAAAGATACAATTATGTCAAATTTTCCATAACAGAAGCAAAAGAGACACCAAGCTTATAAACAAAGATATTAACCAGAATCTGCAGGCAGCTCCTCTGATGCAAGTCGCTGAGCACAACTTTCTGTCTCAGCTTGAGCGTCATTAACCATTTCTTTGTACTTTCTCCATTGTGCTTTTGCCCTCTCTGTCACCAGCCACTGTTTTGATACGACAAGCTAAAATTAGGATTTGGAGCAGTAGGTGCACTGACTGATTAAAGTTTCATCTCATAGAATATAATCTAAGGTTGAGATGAGAACTAAATTTAAAGACCTCATCAGCTTCAGCTATTGTTGCAGGCAAAGCAATACCCTTGGACTTTGCCCATTTGCGAGCTCCTTCACCAACCAAGAAACTGTTGAGAAAAATATGCTTTAAATTTCATTTGCCCAAAATAAATCCTCTGAATTAGAGAGAAGATACAGTAAGATATGCCTGTTCACACAAAATATCAGATATAACGCTTTAAGCTGCTTGGAACAGAGATATTAAGAGCAGCAACTGTTATCATCCAAAAATAAATGAGAAATTGAAGTTCTCCAGTTTTTTAAAATTTCCACAAAATTAAGGCCACAATAAGAATCTAAACAAGAAGGAGAACGAAGGAAAAAGAGAAAACATGAGAAAGAAAGGCCAATATGTATTTAATCTCTCAAGGAAAGAAAAAAAGATGGATGAAAGGGGTTGAGAGGGAGAGGGCTTAATATATCTGCATGAAAAGAGCAAATAAGATGCAAAGATTTAATTCAAAGGAATGGGGATGATTATTACATGGGAGGTAAACGACCCAATAAAGAAGGTCCAGCAGCTTGCTCCCTAGCCAATAAAGCAGCAATTTGGATGGCATTTCGAACACCTGGTCTATAATAAGTGAAATATATACTAAGAAAAGTCATGAAAAGATGAAGACATAAAGAGTACAGTAATGCCTTCCAGAATTAGATTAAAGTACAATGTGCTCCCCTTTCTATATCCTTAATAATTGTTAAAACACAGTGTGAGCAGATCTTTGCCAGGAAAGTTATAATATTGTAAGTTTTGTGAGCCACCTGGATTGCCTTGCTTTGATACCTAACACTACACTATGACCTACATAGTAGAAAGTTTATGATATATTTGATTTATATGGGGTTCACATAATTCCTAAAGTTCAAGACTTTAAACATCTATCCACTAGTTTAAATTTCATCTCAATGGAATTTTTAAGTGATTTTACAAAATTTTGCTGATTTACAGACATAAACAGAATAATTCCTAGACATAACATAAATGCAACTACCTGACACAGCTCCAACAGCTCCAAAAGCTCCAGTTTCACCATCTACAATACTAGCATCACATTCTACATGACCATCCTCAGTCAAGTTAGATCCCCGTCCAGCATTTGTTGTAGGATCATCCTTTAAACAAAAGGATTAAATAAAATTACATGGCTGAATATGTATTTAAGATGTGGAATCAATTAAACATGTAAAGAAAATACAGTGGCCCCATTAATAAAAGATACACTTCCAAGTCACATTAAGGGCTTCTTATACTTAAATGGAAGCACAAGACTATTTTTATACATTGAAACGTCACAGTAGATAAATAAAGGATGCCTGAATAGGAGAAACAGTGCTTTAAAATCCTGCTAGTTAGGGGAAAGGAAAAAGTTCATGCTCTTGCATGAAACGAAGCTTGCCCAATATTTCCTTCTCTATTTTTCAGTCAGTCATCCATAGCGTGAACAAATCCTTTCACACAAAGTACACTCCAACATAGCTTCAACGTTTGCCAAACAACAAAATTAGGGAAGAAAGAAACAAATCTTACATGAGATATGGCTATCTTGGTTTTATATGCAGACAACAAAACTAAATTAAAGTATGGAACAGCTCAAAATTAACTCTAGAAAGCGCATACATAAGTAACTCTCTTTTCATCACTACAAGCATTGCTGAGGGCGAGAGTCTTGGCACAATTGTTTAAATTGCTCCTTCAGTAACCCACATATCAAGGATTCAAATCGTGGAAACAGCTTCTTGACGAAACTTATGAAATATATTTCAAATGTTTCATTTAGGTTCTTTTCGGACCCAAACTTAACTAACTTCGAACTCATTCAAATGCTAAGAAAATATTATATGAAACATATCTATAGAGTATATGTGAGCATACAATCATGCAATCAATCAACGACGAGCAAGTAATTGATAGCAGTCACGAAAATTAACCTTACTATGAAATGCTTAATTCATAGTAAGGAACAATTAAAAATGAAAAGAAAAAAGAAAAAGAAAAGTACCTCTAGCACTTGAATAGCAGCTGAAACAGCATCCAAGCTACTTCCACCATCCTATATCAAACCAATCAAATTTTCACTAAGAGAGAGAGAGAGTGAGAGAGAGGAGGAGGAGGAGGAGAAGTAGAAAGAAGAATAACCTTACGGAGAAGGGAAGCGGCAGCTAAACAAGCGCGTTTCATGGCGAACCTTAGGGCTTTCTCATTCGACGGTGCGTGATATCCCGCGCCGACGTGGACGGCTACGAAGAACCGTGTGCTTCTGCTTCTTTCATTCCCTTCCGCACTCGCCATAGACGTTACGCCCGACGCCTGACTGCTCCCCTTCTTCTTCTTTTCAAAATCCAGTTAGACACTTTGAGTCTAAAGTATAAATTCCGGCAGACCAAAAACAAAAAGGCAAACAAGCAGAAGATAGAAATAAGGGAAAATTATTGGGAGGCGATTTATATTTGAGAGCAAATTTTAATTTATAAGAATAGAGCGTTAAATTCGAATTTAGGTCTTAAGTTGAATAATTGAAATGCATTTAACTTTTTTGGTTAAAATAATGGAGCTTAGAAAGTGAATCCATATATTATTAAAATAATTACGGGAGATTTGGCATTAAAATATGATACATAGAATCGATTTGCCTGATTTAATATATTTTAGTTTGGCTTATATTATAAAATAAAGTCATTTGAGCCTAAACCTATAAAAACGATCTATTCAAAGACTATTAAAAAATGTTTTTAATTTTAATTATTGATCACCATTATAATCTAATAAATGAAATCAACTATTATTTTTAATAAATACCTTATTTATTTCCTTATTTATATAAGAGAAATTTTCAGATAATATCGTTATTCTACTGGTTTTATTGATGTTATCCTACTCCTTCATCTATCACCATACGTATTAAAATCTTATCAAGTTCGCTTATTCCTCCAACTTATTTTATCTCACTCAATTATCTTATACATGCAAATCAAGTTATTTCCTTCTATACATGCAAGTCAAGTTATTTCCTTTAATTATGCATAACAATTAGATATGCAATACATATGTGATCCTTTTATTTGAACCCTAACACCTACAAAGATTAATATTTAAATAAATACTTAAAATAATATATTGTCATTATAATATCATTAATTCTGATCAATGTGGTAGTCTTCTACTATAAGACACTAAGGTGATAATAACGTAAATACACGTAGCGCTTATATTTATGGTTAAATAATAAATGAATAGAAAAAAATATATAACTAATATAAAATAAATAAAAATTGCAAAAAAATAGGAAAATAAAATAAAATAAATAAGATAAACCAAATGTAACATATATGTAATATATATAATGTGTATATTTTATGTATGTAATATGATATGTATATAATCTAATACGTATACTATATATAATATAAAGTATATATATGTATATAATATAATGCTAACAGTGAGTTTACCCACGTTACAGGTGAAATAATTAAATGGAGTGATATAAAAAAAAAAGCATAAATGGTTCAGAATTATGTGAAAATAAAAGAAGAAAGAAAAACAACAATAATACTACAATAAAAATCCATAAAGAGTAGGAAAAAAAAAAGAGTGAGTAATTTTAATAATGTTTTTGTTAAAGTACATTATATGTAGTTTTTTGCAATTAAAGTTGATTTTCCAAGAAGGTCCCATTTACATAGCATAACAATTGATGATATAAACTAATATTAGCTAGTTATTGTGTTGTTAATCTCATTATACATCACCTCATTAATGAAACTCATGATACTAATATATATATATATAAAACTTTAAATATGAGAAATCATAATTGTGAAACAACTATATAAGTATTCTTTTACCTTAAGATTAAGAATGTGGATGAGTGTTCCTTTAGTGAATTGTTAAATCAAATTTGAGCTTTATAAAATATATCTCACCAAATGAAAGTAAACTTGCTACCAAAAATCATGATTCATTAGAATGCAGTGTCCAATGCTAAATAATATATGTAAATAAATAGAGCTACATAGCTTTCATTTTAGCATTTACAACAAAATTTTATTCTTTTTATAATTTATCTTCTATAAAATCAAAAAATCATCTCATCAGATATCTATACATTTTTTATACTTATTTTATATATAGAGATGTTGATGAGTATAGTGATTCATGTTAGGCAAATTTTAATGATAACATTTTTATTAGAAGATTCTAGTTTTATAAGGTTATAAAAGCTATTGAAGGATTTAGATTCAAAAAGGAAAAGCCACTCTTTTCTTTTCTTTTCTTTTTTTTACTTTTAATTTCTATTTTTTTTTACCAAGAAAAGAAGCCATTCAATTTTAACAAATAGCAAATTAGTATAAAAACCCCATAACAACATGATCTTACTCTACCATGATGTGTGATCAATGCCTTAAAATAGCAATGCAAGCACAATGAGCTATGTATATGAAAATTTACTAAATATGTACAATAAAATTTATGACATACCTAAATCAAACCATTATCATAGCTGATTTTTTTTTTTTTAAATTACATTACCAATATGAGAAATCTATATAATATTAAGGGGGGAAAAATAAGAAAGAAGAGGTAAGACAATATATTAAAAAGATGTTAATGGCAAATAATTTAGTTCATCTAGAAGTTGCTATTTGTCCACAAAATCAATGAAAGAAATATTATTGAGAAATTTGTATATAATGAAATAAAATGTTTTCATATAATTGCACTAAGAAAATTATGTCATCTTAAAATTTATATGGCAAGCACAATATGGCGTTCTTTCATTTTGTTTCTAGAAAGATGGAATCAATTTAAGCTCCTTCATATTTGTTTCCCAATTACATAAAAATCTTATGCAAATAAATTTAACCTTAAATCTCCATTATCTTAGTCAAATACAACTTGCACACTAAAGCTTTTCTACAGCTTTTATGATAAGTGAGTTCTTAGAGTCGAGTTCTTACATAACGACCGTAAAAATCATATCTTCAATTTGAAAAAAGGAAGATGAAATTTCATCACTTATAAAAGCTATATTTTTTTTAATCATAAAACCTCGATAACCACAACCGTTATAAAAAAATATTTCATGATACTTAATGAGAAAGGTACCCCAAAAAAAAAAAGAAGGGTGACAATAACATTCTTACAAAAATTTTAGTGGAAGGAATTTCAAGTCCTATCATCCATGAGAATCAAAGAAGTATATAACTATGAACAAATTCCAATTCAAGAAATGGAAAAAAAAAAAAAAACAGAAACTGAAACACTCATTCACTAAACACATCAATTAGATCTTTAGCATGAAAAGCACATAGCTTTCCTTTTACTAACATGTAGATTAAGGGTGAACAGAATTAAATAGTAAGAATGAGACTCTAAGAACACTAGCGAGATCAATGAATCTTCTCAACAATTAAATAGTAAACAAAATAGTTAATAGATTAATAACTTAAATAGTGAACATAATAGTACAGTTTAGTGCGGTTTTTGCAATCAACAAGCAATTAAATAGTAAACAAAAAGTTAATAGATTAATAGGCTAAACGGTGAACAAAATAATAAACAGTAGCTTTGGACAGTTTTTGCAATCAACAATTTTTAGGTGGTTTTGATTAGCAGTTATGTGAAGGGAAGAGAATGATGCAAGACTTTGGAAAAGGTGGGATTGTTTCCGTAATTTTAGAACGTGGCCATGGTTTTAAAAATTATGGAAGTTAATATATGGAATACAATTTCAAAAAGTAAAGAAATTTTGCAATTCTTTCGTATATTTTGATTAAATCGATCCATCCTACCTTTTATTTTTATTTTTTAAAGTTTAAACTATTGAATTCACAATTTTTTTAGTAGTTCAAATTTAAAGGCATACAAATTAAGGATAAAATAAATAACGAGATCGATCTCATAAAAAATAAGAACGAGATTGTATAAAAATCTTGGAATATAAGGATGGAATATATAGCAATTAATAAAAATTATGGTAGATGAAAATGTGGGATTTTTTCCATAATTTAAGAAAGTAGGAGTATAATATATGGCAGATATAATAAGATGTAGAGTCCAATGATAGTTAATGGGTGCTTAATACCTTGTTGGCTTAAATATTATAGATATAGATATATATAATATAATATATATTTAATATAAAAAATCAATAAAATAAAAAATAATTAAAAAAATAAAAAAAGGCTGCTTCGACCATCCTTGGTTTGACTATTGGCCATTGGAAGGGATTGTGCTACTCTCCTCAAGTGGTTACCGACTACCCTTTAGTCTTGGATGGTTGGATCGGCCAATAAAAAACTAGGTAATCACAATCCGCTTAAAAAAGTAGGGTGTTAGACCCACCAAGTGGTCATGGGTATTGGTCATGTGACTCTCCTAGTTATAAGTAATTATTTAAGATCGTTTTTTAAAAGAAAAAAAAAACCATTGAAATTCGAATTGAGTCATGTATTGTAAGTTCATTGGATTTCCTCTTTTATTTCGTCTATTCGAAAAAAAAAAAAGAAAAGCAATGGCCATAGGTGACTTGGTAAGTCAAACGATCCACTTTTCTAAGTAAGTCGTGACTTACTTAGTTATTTGGTAGCCAATTCGTTTAACCCTTAGCCTTAGGGTGGTCGGAGCAGCCATTTTTTTTAATGATTTAAAAAAAATTCACTTTTTATTTTATATTTAAATATATATATGTTATATTACATACATGTTATATTATATACATATGTATAGTATATATTATACATATACATCATGTTACATACATAAAATATATATATTATATTATCTATATACATACATATTATATTTAATTATACCATTTATTTTATTTAATTCTTTTCGTTTTTTATTTTTCCACTTTTTGTAAGTTTTCTTTTTTAATTACTTTTATATATTTTTTTCAAATTTTTCATTTATTTATTATTTAATCATACATATAAGCACTACTTTTCTTCCAAATCAAAGCTACATGAGTACCATGTAGTAGATAACTACCACGTTAAATAAAGTTAATGATATCATAACATTTCCTTTATTTTGACCATGTAGTGAAATGTTGATTTTTTATTTGAACTTTTTGAAATATTGATCTCCTATTTGACTTATGTAATTTTCTCGATAGAAATATGAAAAATGATAAACAGTTCTCTTTATTGAGAAATTTTGTTTAAAATTATATGTTTGATAAAAACTAGGCAATAAAATTTAAAATATATTATTGATTCATTATAAATTCTCAAAAAAGTTTCTCACCATCTATTGTTACTCATGAAATATGTATGTATTTATATACATATACATATATATAACCTTTCATTTGTATGGATAAAAATTAAGAAAAATATGCTTTTAGTTAAAATATGGCAATATTTTAGGAGAAAAAGGGCTATTGGTATATATATTAATATATACATCCTCTTTTATGATTAATATGCTTTTAGATAAATTCAATAAAATTTAAACTAAAATGCTTACCAATAAATGCAAGACACTAAATAGTTTGTTGGCTTCATATAAATATTAAAGGTAGGTTTGAGTATAATTTTCTCAAACCACTCTAAGATAATGGATATTAGAGCTATAGTCTAAGTACAATTTTCTAAAACCACTCTTATAGGTATTGTATGAGTATATTATTTCTGTATCAAAATCTATGAGACCCTATACCCATTATATAAATACTATTAACTAATAATATCAAATATGATACAATATTATATTGGGTCAATATTATAATTTATATTTTAACTTTATCACTTTGGCAATTATACACTTGAAATATCAACTTGTCTAATTATATATCTAATTGAAGATTTAGTTGTCACCATACATTTTAATTAACTCCAATTCATACTGTTAATTTAGTTAGTACGATTAACTAATGGGACACTCATGGGCTTAATGGGGTCGTGTAACCCCTAATAGGTGACCATTAATTATCCCTTGTAAATCAATGGGTTGTGAACCACTTTAAAAATGTGAGTCACAAGACTTGGAGATGTACGAGTAGCTGCTCGTGGCTTAAGGGAGGTTGGTAACCCTCCTAAAGTCATGGTCGTCTACTTTATTGGCTGATTGTACTAATTGGACGAATAATATGAATTAGAATTAATTGAGATGTAGATGGTGATAACTAAATTTTTAATTGGGTATATAATTAGACAAATCAAAATTTTAGGTGTATAATTACCAAAAGTGATAAAGTGGAGGTGTAAACCGTGATATTATCTCATATTATATTTTTACCTCAACATATAATCATGCATTCTATTAAAAAGGGGAAAACAGAAGAAGAAGAAGAAGAAGAAATGTACGGTTAAGCTCATCTGTTTGTATTAGGACTGACAATTTGTGTTAACCTGTCTTGTGTCTTGTCTATGTCTAAATGGGTTCATTTTGTGAACATGTTAACTAAAAACCTAATGTGTTTATTAGTCGTGTACGAAAACTTAGACCTGTAAACCGACCTATTTAACAAATGTGTTTCACGTCTAAATTAGACTCATTTATCTATTATAAAGTTGTAACTAAATTTATAAGATAATTATAAATTCATAGGGAAAATGATGATTATAAAATTAACATTTTGCAAATGAAAATGATATAATCATAACAGTTTATATGAAATTACAACTCAATAAAGGTTGAATAAAGTCAAATATGATTAAATATTGCAAAGTAAACATTAATTGAAATGATATAATCATAGTAGCTTACATGAAATTACAACCCAATAAAGGTTTAATAAAGTCAAATATGATTAAATATTGCAAACCTAAACATTAATTAACTATATCTCACATTTTGATATTATGTTGAACCATGTCTCAATTGTATACTACTCTTAGTGGTAAATTCTAAGGGTGAGTAGGACACCTTATTGTATAGAGTATCCACTCAGATCCTACTTAATCAGGTAAGTTTCGGATAGGTATTTAAGGTCGCAGGTACGTTCGAGATAGTAATTTTTTATAATTTCTACTTATAGGATAAGATATAAGCATTAAGTCAGGGTACTCTGTACTTACCTTGTAACTTATATTGTATAATATAATATATATGGTACATGTTTTATGGTACCTTATACTTATCTTATAATAATAATTAAATAAAATTAATAAATAAAAAAGAGTAGTATTACATTTGTATGGATTTAAAGAAAAAATAACAAAATGCAACCTGTGAGAAATCTTAGATTAAATTTGATATCCTCATATTAATCTCTTTTTCCTTAGTTTTTTCTTTGTTGTATTTTCTTTTTACTTAATCTTCCTCATTTATTATATCTAACTTTACTAAAAAGAAAATAATATATGTAAAGCAACCTAAATAAGGTATTTTATTAACTCATTTTCTTTTGATACAATAATTTCTTTGTATTAGGTTTGCAAAATAGCTCGTAACAAATTTATATAATATTGTTTAAGTTAAGATTTATTTGAGATTAGTGCTTGTAGCTTTTTACCTTTTTCTCTTATCCAAGATTAGGGTTTGTGGTTTGAAAAAGATTTAGTAATTGTGACGCATGGAAGGATTGTAATTTATAATTTATGAATATTCTTATTGTCAAAATAAGTTAGTTCTCAAACAAGTCCAATTTACAATTATTTATTTAGTATTTAAAGGTGAGATTGAGATTTCAATAAAATTAATATGTTTGTATAATAAAGATCGGTGAAGAAAATAATTAGAAATAAAAATAAATGAAAAAAAAATGGAAAGAAAGGAAAATAAGTAGAAACTATACATATTGAAATTTATAAATAAAAAAATGATTTATAGATTTTACAAGATACTCTATATCCTGAATAGAGTATATAGTAGTTCTAGAGTGATATAGGGTAAGGTACGAATAGCAAGGTTGGAAACTTGTACCTATAGGGTAGGATATTGATACAGTTTTTTACCTTACCTACCTTATACCAGCTCACCTCTAATAATTTTCTCTAAAAACAATAAGAGGATCTCCATATAAAAAAAATCATATTAATAAAAAGTAAATAGTGTTGAAATATTTATAAAAAGAACTTAGTATATTAAATTTGCCACAAAACCAATCATTTATATATAAAAGAGTTTCTATAATTTTTTACTTTAATAAACTACTGTGTTAATTAAGAATATGACTATATACTAAATGCAGATTCTAAAGCCACCATAAATATCAATATGCTTAATATATTATGTGCAATTTTTGTAACTTAAAGATATTGAAATTAATTGGTATTCTAATAACTCAAAACACCTTATTTAGCATCATATGTTGCTGCTTCTACAAATATAGCTCTAAGCCTCTAATTCAAAATTATTGTTACTTCTAAATGTTCGAATGGTTTTAAAGGATTGAAATTCCTAAATAAAATAACTATTATAAGCATCATGACAAATGAAATAACTTAAAATCTTGTTACATATTTGTAAAAAGTAAACTTACTTATAAGTCGTCTATTCATTCATTATTAATAAAATCCTAAACTCTAAACTTACCATTACTGATATTTGGACATGTACTTGTCTCAAAGAGAAAGTAATACTCTTTTAACTTTCAAGGTTTTGGTTATTTTAAAATTAAAATGGTTTATCTCTTAAATGCTATGACATGTTTACATGATTTATTTAATAATTGAGTTCATAAATAAGTTTGTGAGTTGAACCTAAATCCGATCATGAATTTTGTCATGTTTAAATGTGTTTGATAAACCCATTTATAATCAAGTCATGTCCTATTTGGATTTATGAGTTGTGTCCTAAATTGCTAGCCTTACCTATATTCTACAGCATTTTTTAGTTTCTACTTTTGGCTTCTTCTAATCTCATTTCTTTCGAAATATTATTATTGAGTTATAGCCTACTCTTTAAAAAGAAAAAAAAAAGAATAATCTATCTTTACCACATTTATTTTTTCTACCATGCAATCTACACAATTCTCTCAAAAATAATGTAATTTCAATAGGGATGATGGTGGTATAATAGTGGAGTTGTGGTAATGGCGATGATGGTGAGATGTAAAAGAGGTGGTGGTGGCAATGACAATAAATGATAGTGATAATTTATTTAGTACTAGTTTTTGATCATTAGACACAATTCCCACAATCGAAAGCTAAGAATAACCTATCTATTGGTTCAATACATTCGACATCCTCCATTTTCGGGCAAATACAATAATTTATTATTATGTCTCAATATATTACTCACGAAATCTCTTAACTGGCTCGGACCGATGACGTCATGAGTCTCGATCCGTGCCTAACCTGCATAAGTAATTAGGACGGTTATGGGCTTATGGGAGAGCTATGTACTCGGCGGGTTCCAAAAGAAAAAACACCATTACAAGAAAACTACTTCTTTTTGTTGGCTTAAATCATAGCACGAGTTAGAGTATTAGGAAGATGGCTTCAATAATCTTATAACGCCATACGGATGAATAACATAAAAGTGCGATTGAATCTTTTTGGGGAATTAGGGTCCGAGGACATGAACTTTGAAAACCGAAACTTGTCTCCTATAACTGCAGTGTAGCCAAAACCTCATTTGCTCACTTAAATAACTAGTATGTTGCAAAGAAATGAAATAAGGTCAACTTTTTTACATGCATAAACCAATTACATCATGTTAAACTACACTAATATTTGCCTGCTAGGTTTCATAAGTCTACAATGCTAAAAAGTCCAAATTTACTCGTCCTTATACTTGGTTGGCAATTTTGGACTTAAATAGCGAGATTCGAACAAGATACGGCATGATTTAAATGGTTTGTAGATGGAAAAAAATCAACATGAAACATAAACAAATCTAAATCTATTCAAATTTATATTTAGATTTTGATGTGGCTCCTAAACCCTTTTATAAACCTATTTGTTAAATAGTTTTCATAAATATGTCAAGGTTTCGACTAATAAACCTATTAGCTTAAAGTTTTAATAGTTTTCAAACTCTCTTAAAATTTTAGCCGCACCACAAAAAGTCATAAGTCAATACTTTTAATTTTCAAATCTCTCTCCTTTCCCATATTTACATTTTATTGCGAATCCCTCCTTCTCAAATCAAATGTCTCAATTAAAACTATAAGATTCACTATTTTAATTATATATTTTTCTTGCTGGATCATTGTTTAAATAGACAAAAGTTGCAAACCAATGTATGTATTTCGTTTGTCTTTCTTTGAAGAGTAATAAAGAGCTTTGAATTACATCAATAATCGGAACAAGTACTAGCTAGGATTATGTATCCTTGCAATTCATCACTTGCATTTCTTTGCTGATTTGATCTTTGGAGGCAATCTTCTCCACTTATTTCCTTTTTCATCCTTGTAGGCATGTTTGGACCTCTTTCTGTAGTTCTTCATATGATTCGTCTTTAAAAGTTTGCTGCCGAACTCTTTTCTCCTTGTTTATGTTTGGAAGAAATCTCTTCGACACCACAAGAAATCTTGGGCTCATAGACATGAATTGCTCAACAATTCATCAGTTTCAGAGCTTGTCGGATGAAGTTATGTATAGTTGATCTCTTTGTCGGCATCTTTGGTACCCATTGAATTTTAACATATCTATTTAATTTAATAATGTTATATAACTCAAAATTTTAAATTTTCTATATTTAATGAGACTTTACTTTACTAAGATTTTTGCTTAGATTGTAATTTTATATTAAATATCAAGATTCTATATTATCCTTATTCGTAAAATTTAAATATTACTATCACCATTTTTTCCTTATATTTGTAATTTTTTAATTGATAAATAAGTATAACTTGAACACAGAAAATATTTATAAAAATGGATCGATTTTATATTGAGGTTTTCATATACTATTAATAAATGGTTCGTATCACGTGTTGACGTTTTGCAAACATAAACCTATTTAAATATGGAAATGAAATGTAACATATTTATACATATTACGAGATGCTAACCCTATCTTATACTACTAATAAGAAGTTGTAATGCAAATTTGAGCTAGAATAATCTTATATGTTTACATAAAGTCAGCATTAGAACTTAACAGGTCATAGATCAATCATAGGTTTAAATGCGATATAGCGTCACAAGACTCCCACTCTAGACATTCTATCCTTTTCTCGTAATTTTGATTATATTATGAGATTTTAATGTATATCAAAAACCAGCAATAATATAAAAGTAGACATTACCAATAAATTTATTTACATAAACATGGAAAGTCTCCCACTACTCAATGCATAGAGTTTAATCTCAGAGTATGTGAATCTTTTCTATTGACATCTTTATGGCCGTGTTGTGTTGTTGTCACAACTCAATACTCACCGTGGACGTTGCATGAAGTGGACGTTGCATGAAGAGGTGAGGAAGAATAAGTGTCGATAACATCGATTATATACCTCGAAATAACTTACAGGTAGCCCTACTTTTCTTACAAAACTCCGATTTCTTATGTATAAAATCATTAATGAAAGATATACCAAAAAATAAATACAATCGTCTGTACCCATCTTTATATATATATAAGTATATACAATACCTTTTAACATCTTGAGACTAATTGAAATCATTTAGGGACAACCATATATCTCACTTTATTTAGTAATGCTTAGTTGTCTGAAACACTTTGTTTAAGTATTTGATGTATAAATGAGATCATTAGACAAAACATGCTCCATCACAATTATAAACTACCTTTTGTAAAATCTTCTTGGAAATCTCGTGTCAAATATGAGCTAATAAATAAGAACCGTGAAGTGGGTTTCAGCTTCAACTTTCCAAAAGAGAAGCTAAAGAGTTTCTGTTGCCAATACTTTCTGATTAAATATGCATCATCTTTATAAACGATAAGGAAATGGTATAAGATTCCCCGTTATGAGGAGGGCCTTCAAAGAAATTTTACATGTGCATCCAAACATTAATTACATGTTTTTACAAGTATTCGGACACTTATTAACATTCTCATCGTATAGACTTGTATAAACAATAGGGAAGAATTATAATGAAATAGATTAAAGTTTGGGGATAAATTTAAATAAGAGATTAATATTTTGAAAAGTTTAAATAAAAAATTAATGTTTTATAAAATAATTCAAATGGGAGATGTGGTTATTATAAGACCATAACATAGTAAATATTCTATAAAATTAATAAAACCATTTTATGAAGTTTTGATTTCTTATTTGGACTTTTTAAAATGTTAGATTTTTTCTTTGAATCATTGTATAAAACCTTGATGTTTTATTTGAATTTTTTGAAATATTAATATCCTATTTGAATTTATTTTCAAAAGTTGATTCCTTTTATTATAATTTTCCCAAATAGTAATATATAACAATAGTGATTTTCTAGCATAATAGATTGGGTTCGATCTTTCTTTCCTTAAAATTTTAATATGTAATGTAGTTGGAAAAAGAAAAAAAAAAGGAACACCGTATATAAAGAATACGTATAATAATTACCCAAATATTTAATACTCCTCAAGACTGAAAGGATCCTCTTCCAAATTTTTTATTTAAATGGAATGAAAAGTGGAATCTTTTATTTGGAAAGGACTCAAGTTTCCTACATGGTCGGCGAAACAGCGTCCCGAATGGATGCTTCCATGCAACGTTCCCATGACATTGAAGTCTTGTCTCCTAAACTAACTATAAATACCCGTCGCTTGTACAAAGATTTCATAAGAATCATACCTATACAAAGTCAGTCCATCGGGTTAAGCCATATTTACAAAAGTACTCCAGATTCATCGGCTCAGTGTTAAGACACAAAAGTGTGGGGATGAAGGTATGTGTTATGTCTTATAACACAGAGTATATGTAGAAACTGATATATTTTCTCTTGGATTGTTGATATGGGAAAGCTATATCTTTATGTGTTAGAATATTAATAGAAGATACACTTAAAATTATACATTCAACACCTATTTCTATTATATTTTATTGAGAGTCATAAAAGCTCTTTCCATTAATTTTAGGACACGTGGAACTTACAAATAGGAAATTGGTGCCGGACATGAAACTTGTTATCCTCAATGTCACGACTCTAATGGATGAACTACCTATAGATGATAGGACATTTTAGAGAAAATTTTTAATTTGCCCTGACTTAGATAAACGATATTATAACAGAGTAACCGAATCATTATAGCATGGGGTCTTTGCTATAATAGGCTGAAATGGACCACGTCCGTGGAATATAAGCTCGTCCGGGAACATATAACACACATTCTTAGTCTTTGGAGCAATAAACACAACATGCTAATAGTTACATTACACTAGTTCGACGAAAAGGCATTCTTTTTTACACATGGAATATAATATGAGAATGAATTCCAATTTAAAACGTTATTGGCTGGATTAGCTTTAATTCGACACATTTCTTGTAATTTTTTTGGGTTCCTTGTGCATTCACAATCTTTTTATAAATGATTTAAGTCAATTTGTACTCCAATTTGTAGCAAAGGATTGTGGTCAAAGTCCCTCATAAAAGTTCAAAAGCAATGAAGATTGCTGCAACCATTGAAGGTACTATTCTCCTCTAGAGTATACCATTATAGAAATTTCATGCTCATCTTCTTTCTCAAATTAATCAAACCTACGACACTTGTAGTGTAGATATAGGTATGTTTTGTATCTATATTTCAGTGTCTCCTCAAATATCAGAAACATGCAGCGGAGGGGCCAAACTTAAAATTATGTTAAGATTTATTTTATAAAATATATATAATACTTACATTCCTTCTTTATAATTATACTTTTTTTTTTTTTTTTTTGAGGTGGGGCCTCCTTTGCCTTTGGCTGGTTTGCCTTGCATGTGGATCGGGACATTCATTAAAGCCCATTACATAGAACTAATTAAATGCGAATCAAACAGTGATAGACAGGTCAAAGAAAATCTCCAAAAACACATTTGGAAACCCATATTGGGCAAATCAACATTTTGTGTGAATTGTCGGATTTTAAAGATTGGCAATTCCAAATAATATTGGCCCTTTTTCCTGAATAAATAAGTACTTTCATAAATTTAATACAACAAACGGTTTCTTCTTTAAAAAGTTTAAACTTATAAATATAGTAACATTTTATGAAAATAGATATGATTTTCATCGTTCTAAAGAATTTTAAATTGGATGATAAGTCCAAGAAGTACATAGGCAAAATGAAAAACTCACTGTTCACATTCTATTGATGACACAGGTGTTGATTCAATTTCCCTGCAAGGTGATACTAAAGATCACATTGTTGTAACTGGATAAGGCTTAAGACTCGGTTTACCTGACATCTTTGTTAAGGAAGAAACTTCGATCAGCTGAACTCATAAGCGTCAATCCAATTGATGATGATCATGTTGGCATTGGGATTCAACATACATTACATCCAGCATTTTGGCCACCATATCTATTGCAGCATGATCTCCAAGGTTATAATAGCTATAAGGATTCCAGAGTTTTATGATATGGGGGTTGTAGGGTTTATGAAATAGCATTTGTTATTTTCTCTGATTGTAACATAGCTTGGCCTAGGCTAATCTTGTGTGCTGTTGTGATTGAAATAATCAATCTGATTATAATTGAACATAATGCTAGTCTCACATTTTTCTTAATTTCACCTTTATACATGAGATTATACTAACTGAATAATCAAAATAATTTCATCTGCACTAGATAGGGTGTTGACTTTTATCCTGTGTGTCCAATGATCTAGGAAGATGGCAGCCGACCGACCAGCTTTCACATCGCCGACAATAACCTGTCTATCTCATTCAACAAGCTTTCTTGACATAGACACTGTTATTGTGCATGGAGACATCCCAAGTTTGGGTAACCTTTGTGCTTCATTGAAGAAACAATTCCAATCCATAAACTTACAAATCTTGAATTCATTTTTTGTGTCTTGTCACTGATCTCATCCATGCGATGGAAAAAGAAACATATTTGATTTTCTCATTTCAATTTGATATATGGTTTTCCATGTATCCGTCAAAAGGGAGACTCTTCCTACCTTATAAAGAAAAAGCACCGAAAGCCTTCGGTCGGGCAGTAGCGCTAGCCGTACTGGACTTTTGGCACCTTCTTCCATATTCAACAAGCTGCTATTGTAGTTGATATCAGTACAAACAGAGCCAACGGATACATAGTTGATGCAAATGTTTGTATACTTCCTGGACAGAAGCCTAGTGAAGGCATTCATGGCTGCTTTCCACATAGCATTAGCTGATAGAAATATAGGCTAACCACCGGATTCTAATGATTTTTCTTTGAAATCTTTTAAGAAATTACGTAGGATCTCATCTATTTTGGCTTTTGTGAAGCTTTGGATGTCTCTTCCGATAGGGGTCAAGTTCCTTTTTGTAAATCAATTTTCTTTTTATATTTAATTGCTATTAGAATATTGTTTAGTGATTTATTATTGGTCAATTAGAAATTGGTTCAATTAGCCAATAATAATTTATTTTTATTGACCAATGGAAATTTAGTTCTATTGATTAATAGAAATTTAGTTCTATTAGCCAATAGAAATTAAGTTTTTTTAGCATTAATTATATATATTTTATTTTGTTATGGAAATGTCAATATCGTTTTATTTTTATTGACCAATGAAAATTTAATTTTATTGACAATAAAAATTTAGTTTTATTAGCCAATAGGGATTAAGTTCTTTTAGCATTAATTATAGGTATTTTATTTTGTTATGGAAATGCCATTATGGCTGCAAAGTTTATTTAAAGTCTCTAATCCATTATAACAGAGATTATCACTTTATAAAATATTTTTCTTTAGTGTAAACTCTTCATCTACTCTTGTGGCGAGTAACCTAGATAATTTGATTATGCATCATATTGTCCATTTAATCTAGCGAGTGTTAATTTTTATGTTGTGTCATATTCGGAAAAGTTCATATTCAAACCTTCCCTAAATATCCAAAAACCCCAACTTTTATGAATTAGGGTCCATCAACAATCTAATCGATTTTTGCATGATAACCTAATCCCTCAATTAGGCATATCATAATTTAGTATCAAAGCATAAGTTTCAACAATGGGAAGTTGTGTGTTTGATAAGTTATCATAGTAGTGTTTTATGACCATGCATTGTGTTGTTTGAATTTATGGTAAAATTGAAGTTGAGATAATATTGTCGTTGTAGTGTATGGTAGATTGTTGTATTGTTTTGTTGTTGTTGAGATTTGGGTATTGTTGTGGAACTTCATTGTGTTTTTTGAGAAGAGCTATTGGAACCCTCCAACTGTTTGTGAAAATTTCCAAAAGAACTCTTCATCTCACACCCTTACCTACACACCCTATACACCATAAACCTTTAACCTAAAACACGATCCTAAACACATTTCAAACCCACCAATCCATTCATTAATTACTCTAAACACTGTCTACTCCATTATCCATCCAAACACCATCTGAATACCCACATAAACCCTTACCTCACTTCTCTAAGTCCTCAAATCCTTAAATCAACATGTTAGGAGCAAGTGGTTTTGCCAATATACCAAGGCAAGGAGACTTGTATTTTGAGGAGTATACTCGAGAATACAAATACTTTGTGGAGTGATATTACCCATATGAAACTCACACCTACACTCACTTCTCTAAGTCCTCAAATCCTTAAACCAACATGTTAAGAGCAAGTGGTTTTGCTAATAGACCAAGGTAAGGAGAATTGTATACCGAGGAGTATGTCCGAGAATACAAATACTTTGTGGAGCGATAGTACTCATATGAAACTTACACTTACACCATAGCTAGATTTGTGAAGAGATTAAGGGATGGGATAGATTGAGAACTGAGTGCTTATGGGTGCGAATTCTTAAGCGAAGCTATTCATTAGGCAAAAGAAGTGGAACATCAACAACAGGAGCATCTTCTCTATAAGAAACTTGAAACCTCCTATGCGAATGTGTTGAGGCAACTAGAAGTGATTATAGGTCCTTGTAAAAGGACTGATCATGAAGAGATTGTGGAATAGAATTGTGTTAATGTTGAGGTAAGAGATACGTACACCTAAAAGAAGTTTCTTAAAAAGAAATGTTTTAAATGCTTGTAATTAGGCTATTTTGCAATTCATTGCCCAAACCATGTGTCCAAAGAGGAGAAGTATGATGCGAAAATTATAGAGAAAGTACATTTGTTTCTCAATATTGTTGATATACTCGAAACTCATGAAGCTAAGACAGATGAGAAGGATTACAAAGGTGAGCTTAAAGATCTTAATGTTGACATACATACCATTGCATTTGAGGAGGAACCACAGACTATGATGAAAATTGTTAAGCAACCATCTTTGACTTCAGAGCACCCTGTATCTGTAAGCTATATAATGCTAGTGTTTATTTACAGGTATTCTTGCATCATTAAGATCTTATTGAAACTATATGCTTACACAACTTTATTAGAATATTTTAAGTCAGGGTTGAACTATTTCTATGGTGTAAATGATTGGATGGATGTTATTTAGAACATTGGTTATGAACATATTCGAGCATATTTGGAGGGAAGTATGGCTATTAATTTGATTGCGTGCATTATTAGAGAAGCCATAAAGTATTGGGATTCTTACATATTTATTTGTGGTTCGTGTTTTAAAACCGAGCGATATATTGCTAAACTTGTTAGTAATTTTAGTCATTGATGGAAGAGTAGTTGTATTTGTATTTTTGTTTGTTGTGAGGTAACATTGGAAACATTTGATTATGTTTGTGGTTATAGAATTGAGAACTTGTGTAATTATGATCTATGTCTTTGAAAGTTTGGTAGTATTGAAAGGGGACACTTTTCTAGTCATGTCCTACTCTTAGGAGTGGTTTGTAAGGCTAAAGAGGAATATGAGGATTTAAATGAAAGGAAGTTGATCACAAGTGGTACTAAGATTGAAACATGGAAAGAAAAAACATCTATGCCCTATATGCTTCTACGGAATCATTCTGCTCTATTGTTGAGTATAGAGAGAATAAAATTTGAGAGAGAGGTAACTTGTGTGATTAAATTGAGGAAAATGAGAAAAGAAATTGAGAGAGGAGTGACAAGTGAGTTTGCTTGGAGAGACGAGAAACAAACACGAGAGGAGAGTAAACACTTTACCATTTATTGCTAACACTTTTGTGTTGTAGGAATGTTCTAAGTTTCTAAAGGTGGAGATATTGAGTATCATGTCTTACTACTTAGTACAATCAATAGATAAGCGACATGATGAGTGGATAGAAATCTCATGTTATGAAATTGCTCCAACTCTATGTTTCTATTTCATGCCGCTAGACATGTGTTTGATCTCGGAGGAGTTTTTCATTAACCTTTTGCTTTGAGGACAAATCAAAAAAAGCATCGAGCGGATGATAGGGATCGAGTTCCTTTTTGTCAATCAATTTTCTTTTTATATGTAATTACTATTAGAATATTGTTTAGTGATTTATTATTGGCCAATTAGAAATTGGTTCTATTAACCAATAAATTCAATTTTATTAGCCATTAGGAATTAAGTTTTTTTTAACATTAATTATAGATGTTTTATTTTATTATGAAATGCCAATAGGAATTTATTCCTATTGACCATTGAAACTTTAGTCTATTAACGAATAGAAACTCAATTCTATTAGCCAATAGGAATTAAGTTATTTTAATATTAATTATAAGTCTTTTATTTTATTATGGAAATGCTATTATAGCTGTAGAGTTTATTTAAAGTTCTCATTTCATTGTAATAGTCATCATCACTTTATAACATATTTTTCTTGAGTACAAATTCTCCCCTTACTCTTATCAATCTTTATGATTATGGTGAGTAAACAAGACTATTTGATTGTAAGCCATATCGTTCATTTAATCTAGTAAGTGTTAATTCTTATTATGTATCATATTTGCAAGAGTTCATACTCAAATCATCCCTAAATATCCTAAAACCCTTAACTTTCATAAATTAGGATCTATCAACTATCAAGTTGATTTTACATGATATCCTAATCCCTTGATTAGGCATATCAACTAGTGTAGCTCGAGCCTATTCGTTTTGTATATTCTACAATTAGATTGCACATAAAAGAATCAATTCATTCAACCCTGGAGCTATTCTATATTTGTCTTTATTAGCCAGATTCGATTGGGTATCCTATACCCTATGGTATTATAAGTTGTCAATCTAGCACATGTTATGAAATCGTATATGGTTTGAATTGGTAATTAGGTTTGATGTTCCTTATTGAGTTAGGTTTAGGTTTTAGAGTATGGCATTTAGTGATGGCATTAACAATAGAGCTTGGATGATTACATGATGATCACTTGATCCCTATTATGTGTTGGTATCTACTCTGTTCCATTTTGAATCCTTCCATTTCAAATTATTGCTATGTATCAAACTTGACATAAAGGTAAGCCATAAAACTACTCTTGTAGTTAGGGTATTGGTATATCTTCTCTATAAGAGAGTACCTCATGTTCAAACTGTAAACATGATTTACCAATAATATTAAATACAATACAGTATTTTAATATAATACTATACTTTTACCTAAACTTATAACTTTTGGCTTCTATTAAAAAAGAAGAAAAAAGAAACATATAGCCCAAGCCAATTTGTCCATTAAAAAATTTATAGCGTTTCCTAGTTTCTATTCTTCGCTTCTCTTATTCTCATTTCTTTCCAAATACTATTCTTGTGTTATAAACTACATAAAAAAACAAAGAAAAATCTACGTTTAACTCATTTATCATTGTATTTCACAAAATTTCTTCCAGGTAATGTAATCTCTATAGAATGATGGTGTTACAATAATAGAGTTGTCTCTCATAGTTAGTGTAATGCTTAGTGGGGGTGATAATAACAAGTGATGATAGTTTTAGTTATTAAAACCACGATTCTACTTATGTCATTTTACGAGTTTACAATTTTAAAAGGCTCTCTCAAGTTAATTCATATATAAAATTATTTTTTTTTATAGAAATTTACATTTCAACCAACTATATATGCAAAAATATATATATAACTAGGATTTTATTATCCCATTGACTATTAAGACATTAAATCATCTTTTCTATCTTATTCCAATTTTTTTCCTTTATCTCTCTCTCTCTCTCTCTTTCTCTCTCATAGTCCCTTCTTTGATATTCATAGCTTTCATTTAGATTTCAACTTCAATAGAAAAGTTTATAAAAAAAACTATATATTTAAGTTTATATCATTAACAACTAAAAATAAGTTGAAATATTTGGTTTTCTTTAATTCATTACTTTTTTTTTCCATATAAAATAATTGAAAAAAATCTAGTTTCGATTTTACTTATTCTTATTCCGTGAATGTTAGATTATAGATTATTTTTTTTCTAGAAAAAGAACTAAACTTTTTTTATTTCTTTATTTCCATCATATTTTTTAAGTTTTTTTTTTCTTATAACTGTTATAAGTATGTTTATAATTTTTTGAAAACTATTTTATATAAGTTGTAAAAAGTTATATTTTTATATTTCGATTTTTTATTCTGATTCTATGTACTCTGCAGTAATTTTAGGTAGAATTGAGAATTTGAAATTTTGATGATAGTTTGATAAACTTTAATGGTAGTAGTGATAATTTACTCGGCAGTAGTTTTTGGTCATTAGACACAATTTCCATTGTCAACAACCAAGAAGTACCTATTGGTGCAACAGATTCGATGTTCCTATTTTGACATCTCAGACAGATTCAATTACATACCATCATGAATATACATATTAACTCAGCTCCATGGTGGATATGCTCAATCCTTGGACAAGTCATCCCCCTCCGGCTTCAGGTTTTCAGGCTACTACTATTTTAACCAAGCAAATATGAAATAGGGTATTAGGGTCCTAGATATGAACATTGAAGACTGGAACTTTTCTGCTGAAACTGCATCGCAGCCTAATCTTGTTTGTTCACTTAAATAACCAGTATGTTGGAATGAAATGAAAATCGATCAATTGTTTACATATATAAACCAATTACATCATATCAAACTAAACTAATATTTGCCTGCTAGGCTGCATACGGCTATAGTGCTAAAAAGTCCAAATTTACTCGCCCTTATACTAATAATAAGAACTTGTAATCTGCAAGTTTGAGGTAGAACGATCTCATATGGGGACTTAATAGGTTCGATCTAGTGAGAGATTTGCCTATGTCTAATATAGATCCATCATAGATTTAAATATGATATTATGTCACGATACCCTCACTCAAAATATTCTACTCTTTTATTGTAATCTTAAATATACAATGACAATTTAATGTATATCCAATAGAAATATAAAAGTAGATATCTTCAACAAATTTATTTAAGATAATATTATGATTTATACCTTAACTTTATTACTTTTTATAATTATATATACGAAATTTCGATTTGTCTAATTATTAAACAAAATTAAAGATTTAGTTATCATCGTCTATATTGTAGATACCGTAATTCATAACATCAATTCAATTAATACAATTAGCCAAATAGAGGGCTGCCCAATACCTTAGACGGTTGAGCAACACTTAGGGTCGTATGCAGCCATTTATGGCCGCCAATGGACTTTACAACCCATATTTTTGAAGTGGGGGCAACCCATTATTTTAGAAAGAGTAGCTGTTAATCACTTATTAAGGATTGCATGACATTAAGACTATGAGCAACCCTACCCTTGGATGATTGTGTTGAATGAAGTAATTGTGTGAATTGTAGTTAACTAGAATATAGATTGTAACAACTAAATATTCAATTGGATATATAATTAAATAAATCAAAATTTTAGATATATAATTATAAAAAAGTGATAAAGTTAAGATGTAATTTATAGCATTAACTCAATTTACTTACGTAAACTAAACTGTCCCACCACTGAGTGCATGGAGTTAAATCCTCGAGTGCATCCTTATGGCCATGTTGTTTATAACAACTCCATATTCACCGCAAATGTTGCATGACTATAAGTGGGAAATGGAAATGGATCGTCTTCATTTATTCTTTATAATATTTTCATTGAAATAACAAAAAATTACAATGATGTTACAATAACATTATATTATATTTCAAAAATTTAGACAATCTCAACAATTGACTTGTAAATTGAGGAAAATTGATGGATGGGTAAATGAAAAGGATGCAAATTCGTGAAAAATCGAGGGAAAAAACAATCGATCATATATCTAGAAACAAAAATATTTTTACTAGATTTTTAATATAGAGAGAAAAATAATTCATGTTGGGTCCACTTTTTTATTTTAAAAAAAACTCCAATTTGTATGTATAAAATGATTAATAAAAAATGCACTTAAAAAATAGGTAAAACCGATCCGATCCTCTCCCATCTCACGCATAAATATATATCCAACATCATTTAAAATCCGAGACCAGCAACGGGCCCTAGGGAAAAGTGGAGTGCAGGGGCCCTGGTCTACCCAAGCCCAGCAAAATCCCCGTATTGCCACAAATTGCCAAAGCCATGTCAATACAACCCATAATAAAAAATTTCGCATATTTCAAGACCGACAGAGAACGCCTGCCCACGGGTCCCCAAGGCAATGGTTAAAACGTTTTATCATTATTTATAGGAAAAGATTAGTTGTGAGAAGTCGATGTGGGTAGCGTTGGACACTACCTACCCACTGCACTTTCTAGCAAATATTGTGAATCCACTTGATTTTTCCAGCAAAAGAGAAGAAAATTTTATTCCAACCATGTTTGAATCGAGATTAATTTGCTATCGACATTTGATCGGTTCCTTTCGCTTCCTCCATTGATGACATGATCTCAATATTTTCCAATGCAAAAGTGAATTGGAAAGAGATGTTTGAAGCCCATGTTTTCAAGGAAGATCTTCGAGGTCATAAGAAGGAAGAAATGAGGGTTATGGTGGAGAAAAAAAAAAAAATGATTTTTTAAGTATTGATAGATAGAGAAGCATGGGATCATTAATGGCTAATACATTCGACAAGTATTGGCCAATATATATATATATATATATACAAAAAATTTTAATAGAGCCATTTATAAGCATCAACTGAATGATATCATTTAGTCATTTTGAAAAGGTAAATAATGGGAAATTTAATACGCGAAAAAATTCATATTGAAATGCAGTAAAAGGTAAACACTGAAGCGGGAAAGTAGAAGTAACTAAAGGAATAGGTCTATTTTTATATTTGTTTATTCTTTATTTTTCAAAGGTTGTATCACTTTATTATTGAAAAAATTAAATTGCTCTTTAAAAGACACTTAAAGCAACCAAATCTCTGTAAAGAATGTTCCTGATTTTGCTATTTTTATTCAAAATTCAATGTTGATTATTATATTTTGACACCAACCAAAATTTACACTATAAAACTATTGTTCTCATAGTATAGATTGTCGCCGCCGCCACCGCCGCCGTCGCTATTTATCACATTTAACCTAATAACATTTAGTTATCTCATCCATTTATTTAAGTAATTGATGTATAAATGAGACAACATCATGGTTATAAACTAAACTCGCCTTTTATGTATAATCTTCTTGGAAACCTCGTGTCAAATAGCACGTAATAAGTAAGAACCGGGAAGTGGGTTTCCAGCTTTAACTTTCCGAAAGAGAAAGTAAAAAGTTTTCTCTTACGAATACTTTTTATTGAATATGCATCATGTTTTTCATTTAAACTATTAGGAAATGATAGAAGAATTCTCCATAGACCCAATGCAGCTCTTCTACATTATAAATAATATATCTCATGGACTAACTTTTTGATCTCGATGAAATGGGCAAAACGGAATAGTTATCCCAATACAATAAATATTTACGGGGTTCAATATTTTTTATGCCCTCCCTTGCATTATCACGTAAAGAGTGGTTTTATTGCGGAAATGATAATCTTTTTTTACCGTTTCATAAAAGAATTTAAAAAAAAAAAAACAAATTACATCGGTGGGAGGGCCTTGGAAAAGAACATTACGTATATCCGAATATTATAAATACTTTACAAAATGTAAATGAATAGGAAAATGGAAATTTTTTATTTAGTATGCTAATAAGTATGTTGATATATGTTAGTATTTTGGAGTATATAAACCTATCTAAAGCATACAGATGGACATCATGGAAATATTAAATACTCGTGCAGATTGACAGGATGCTTCCAAATTTTAGATTTGAATGGAATAAAAAGGGAAAATTTTAACATGGAAAGTTGTCGGTTTCGTACATGTTCGGAGAAACAGCGTCTCGAATGGATGTTTCCATGCAACTTTCCAATACTATTGAAGTCTTGTCTCCTAAACTAACTATAAATACCTGTTACTCGTACAAAAACTTGGCAAGAACCATAGATACAAAGTCAGTCAATTGGATTAAACCTTACAGGAATATTGGCATTGCAGATTTATCGGCTCAATTTTAAGACACAAAGCTTGGGAATGAAGGTATGTGTTATAGTTCTAATACAATTTAGTTAATAAGCGTCCCATAACACAGATTTTACGTAGAAGTTGACATATTCTCTCTTGGACTGTTGATATATCGGAAAGTGACATCCACGTTCAGTATCGTTTTTTCACGTACGATCTAGTATCCTATGTGTTAGAAAATTTTGTTAGAAGATACGCTTAATGAATTCCAATTTAAAACGTTATTGGCAGGAATAGCTGTAATTTGACTCATTTCTTGTAATTGTTTTGGGTTTTTTCTGCATTTACAATGTTTTTATATACTTACAAATGATTGTTAAGTCAATTTGTTATCCAATTTGCAGCAAAGGATTGTGATCAAAGTCCCTCATAAAAGTTCAAAAGCTATGAAGATTGCAGCAAGCACAGCAGGTAGTACTCTCATCTTCTTTTCTCAAATTAACCAAATCTATGACACTTTTAGTGTAGTTATAGGTGTCGTTTTGTTTTCATATTTCTACGCTTTCCTCACATGTGGGTCGGAACATTGATCGTTTACTAAGTCTCATTACGTGGAGTGGAACTAACTAAGTGCGGAATCAAACAATGATATGCAGATAGAGCAAAATCTCCATGAACACCTCTGGAAACGATGTTGGATGGATCAATATCTTACATGAGTTGTTGGATTACGAGAAGCAGCTTCTTTAAAAGTTCGAACTTACAGATATAGTTGTTTTGTTTTAACATTTTAGCATAATGGACGTTTGCCGTGATACTTGTAGTACTATGAAAGTCCAACAAGTACCATTTCGATTGATCTAAGCATTCTAAACAGGATAAAAAACCCAACAAGTACACATAGATCCTTAAAGTACTTGCAACAGGTAACCAAACTTAAAAACTCATCGTTCGCATTCTATTGATGACACAGGTGTTGATGCAATTTCTCTGCAAGGTGATACTAAAGATCGCATTGTTGTAACTGGAGAAGGCTTAGATTCGGTTTACCTGACATCTTTGTTAAGGAAGAAACTTGGATCAGCTGATCTCATAAGTGTCAATCCAATTGATGATGATCATGTTGGCATCGCGATGGAGAATGGGACTCAACATACATTGCATCCAGTATTTTGGCCAAATTACAGGCCACCATATCTATTGCAGTATGATCTCCAAGGTTATAACAGCTATGAGGATTACAGGGTTTTATGATAAGTCCAATTATGAAGGAGTGAGGAGGAGGGGGTGTGTGTATGGAATAGCATTTGTTATTTTCTCTGTTGTAACATAGCTTGGCCTAGGTTAATCTTATATGTTTGTGTGATTGAAATAATCAATCTAATTCTTAATTAAATATAATACTAGTCTCACATTCTTCTCAATTTTAACTTTAGACGCAGGGTTTTAATAACTGAATAATCAAAATAATTTCACCTACACTCGATAGAGCGTGACTTAATATCCTGTGTGTCCAAGAAGCTAGGAAGATGGCAACTGACTGACCAGCTTTCGCATTGCATTGACCTTTGTTTATCTCATTTTACGAACCTTTTTAGAATGTTATGGTGCATGGAGACATACCAAATTTGAGTAATCTTTGTGGTTCATTGAAGTAAAGATTCTAATACAAATCTTGAATTCATTTTCAGTGTCTTGTCACTGATCATATCCATTTGACAGAACTAGAAGCACATTTGATTTTCTCTTTTCAATTTGATATATGGTTTTCCATATATCCGTCAATAGGGAGACTCCTCCTGCCTTATAAAGAAGAGCCCTGAAAGCCTTCCATCGGGCAGTAGTGCTAACCGTACTGGACTTTTAGCACCTTCTTCCACATTCAACAAGCCGCTATTGTAGTTGATATCAGTACAAACAGAGCCAGGGCACACACAATTGATGCAAACGTTTGGATACTTCCTGGAGAGAAGCCTAGTGAAGGCATTCATGGCTGCTTTCGACATGACATTAGCAGATAGAAATATAGGCCACCCTCTGGACTCCAATGTCTTTTCTTTGAAATCTTCTAAGAATTTATGTAAGATCTCATCGATTTTGTCTTCCGTTAAGCATTGGATGTCACTTAGTGTAGCTCGAGCCCATTCGTTTTGTATATTCTACAATAAAATTGCACGTACAAGAATCAATTCATCAAACCTTGGAGCTATAGTATTATAAGTTGGTAGTCGAGCCTACATTACGAAATCCTATATGGTTCGAGTTGGTAATCAGGTTTGCTGTTCCTTACCGAGTCAGTTTCGGGTTTCAGGTAGCTAGGCCAAAACCGGCCTGATAGCATTTAGTGATGGCACTAACAATAGAGCTGGGATGATTACATGAGGATCGCTTGATCCCTATTATACGCTGGTGTCCTTTTAGTTCTATGATTGATCGATTCTATTCTACCTATTAGTTGTACACAAGAAATTAAAAACTACGGGAATATGTCACTAGCTTTCTCTTGAAAGGCAGAGTCAAAATCTCGTACCTCTAGCTTTCCCATGAAAGATGAAACATTGACAATTCTTGGGGAATCAGATTGCTGGAGGAAGGGAATGAGTGCTTCCGTCGTTCTTCTAGCGCCGTAATAGTTCGTCGCGATACACTCTTCAGCTAGGTCATAGGTTTCAGTAATCAATTTAGTCCAGTGGACTTGTCTTCCGTTCTGCAGCGAAGGAGAAAAAACAAGAAAAAATCTCTAGCTTCCGGTTAATGAAGACGGCAACTTAATTAATCAAGGGTGAAATGAGTACGCAAGGATTCAAACTCTTGATTCCCTACTCTATACCATGGTAAGTTTACGCTATTTCCTAATTAATTAATCGACCCATTTGGTTGGTTTCATTCGATAGTCTTAACCCACAAGTGAAAACTAAGTCTTAATAGTTTCTAAATCCTACCGATTTTATTTTGCAAATATCGAAACTTTATTTTTACTTATCTACCACTAATCAATCTACGTGGCTCGTGAACAGCACGGAGCCTTTTCTGCTTAGACAGCATTCTTTCATTCTTTGTCATCAGTCTTACCGCGTATAAAGAATCGGTGTCCACTGTCGCTCCAACTATCCCCGCATTATTCACCTGCACTGACATTCACCCGTTTTCATTAGCTATCTGGATTTCAACAAGTAAGTGATGTCAAAAACCATAAAATAAAAGTACAAGACAAGTGTTATTGGTTTCTCTTCAATCTTATTTCTTGCCAATCCAGTACTTCTCATCTCATGAATATGATGAAGCTTCACATCAGGATAAAACTGAGAAAGATGTTCAAATAGATTGGTAAGACAACTAACAAAAAGAAAAGAATTGAAGTGAAAACAAAGCTTATAGATCATATTGGTAAATCCAAATCCGACCTTAAAGGCTAGCTTATAAAATAGATGCCTAAAAAAAAAAAAGAAAAGAAAAAAGACATCAAAATACTCAAGTAGTAGTCGAGAAGGCAATACGAAACTTTAATACGCTCAAAAGAACAGCTGAGTACATAATGTGTCTTTGGGGAAAACATATTTTTGTTTTTATTTTCTTAACATTTGTTATAACAGTTCTGTTGTTGAATGTTATCTTAGTAATCTATTAAGTTTTTGTAGATATTAATAGTATGCGGTGGTTAAAGGTGATGGCAATGACTGGTCATTAGTGTTTTTAATTAGCAACCATGGGAAATTCTAATAGGAAATGACAAATTGATTTCTCCTTTTTTAAGAACGGGAAGCATTTTCCTTATTTTCTATCGACATTTTTCATGATGATTATTCTTTCATACTGCAGTCATCACTTCCTGTATTCGCTTCATGCTAAAATCGATTAGTAAACGTTGACGCTTCATATTACTACGATCATATTGAATAATTTTTATGCATTAATTATAATAAATATTGAAAAAGAATCTACCAACAGCCATGAGTACATGTCCGACTAGAAGCGTGATAGTGATGGTGGTTCCACAGATGGTGAAACTGAGTTGCCAGCAGGCCAAGGATGATTGTATCATAAAAAAAAGTTGTAGGATGTTTTGAAATGACAAAGGAAACTCTGAACATACCAGAATGTCAAGTTTACCAAATCTAGTCCTTATGAATTCGGCCAAGGAAGCCATACTTGCAGGTTCTGTAACATCCAGTTGATGGAAGATCACAAGGCCAGCTAGACCAAATTCTTCCATTTTCTTCAAAGCTTCAAGCCCCCTATTCTCATTCCTTGCTGTTAAGATCACCATTATCCCACTTGAGGCCAACTGTTTCACCGTCTCGAATCCTATTCCCTTATTGGCTCCTGTAACGACTGCTAGCCTGAAGAACAGCAACACAACCAATGTTTGGTTAACAAAGAATTGACCAAGCAAAAATCGTAAAAAGATGACTAAGTTTCGGATTTAGCATCTTCTGACGACTTATGACAGACAACCTTTTTGCTTCTTCTGCCATAGTTTTTGAGGCCTGCAACTGAAATATGAACGTAGAGAGTTGAATTCTCAGCTTTTGGTCTAAAGGGTGAACTTGGTAGCTTGATAGTTTGCGTCCTGGCGCTCTACAACCTGTCGGTCACAAGCTAAAAGGCCCAGTGACACAAACGTTTGCCACTTCTTCTTGCTTATATGCAGATATAGGAGTAGCCTTCTATAAACATTTTTTAACCACATTTTGATTTTATTTTATTTTTTGGCAAAAGTTTGCCGAACTTTACCGAATAGCATTGTGAAAATTTAGTCATTAATGCAGCAATTGCAATGAGATAGATAGTGATAGAATGTAAAATAGGACACACAAACGGCTCTGATAGTTAACTACCATAAAAATATTATTAATTCTTTTTTTTAAAACTCGGAACTGGTTTGATAAGTGTCCGTTGATTTTTTCATTTGATTGCTAACATCTACATAGAAGGTTGGTAAGTAGGGTTATCAATAAGTTAAATTGTTTAAGATTGGTTCATTTTAAATTTGGCTTGGCTCAATAATTTTTATCTAAATGAACTTAGGAAAAAACTTATTTATTTAAATTAGTTGAGTTCGAGCCTCAATTTATAGGCTCTATAATTTTTAAATGAGTTGAGTTTGGATTTGGCTCGTTTGCACCCTTAATTATAAGTGATGATTGCATTACCATTGTCTTTCATTAGTCATACGTAGTTAGAAGTCTCTTAGGGCGCATTTATTAATAAAGTATCTATAAAGGTATTTAGGGTATCCTATTAACATTTTAAATAACTTTTCTTTCTAAGTAATTTTTAAGTATTTCAATAAAGTTGCTTATTTTTAAATATTTTGTATGTCTCATGTTCATCACTTTTTATATCAATGTATAAAATATTTTTTAAAAATGAATTGTTTAGCATGAAAATATGCTACAAGCACCCCCACGATAATTATGGTGTATCAATACAAGTTTAAATGTACCATGTCAAGTAGCCCTGATAAATATGCTCCAACTATTATAATATATAATATTTAATAACTTGTATTGTTTGTTATATATATATATAAGCTTTTGAAAACTACTTCTTGTGGAAAAACTTCAAAAGAAGTACTTGTTTTCTAAGTAACAAATTTGAAATACGGACTAGTGGAAGAAGAAACAATACTATTATTCTAATGTTTTGCACTCATTAATGATATAGACTATTATATTTATTATGAAATACCCCCCTCCTTCTCGGTTAGACTTTGACCCAAACCCAATAAGTGGATGGCTAAGATGGAGTTAAATAATGATATAGGTGTTTGAACTTAGAATATCTTACTCTAATATTGTCCGACCCTAGTTGATTAAGTGCTTTGATCACTAAACTAACCAATACTAGTTAGGATGTTTAGAGCACTTAGAATGATTTAGGGTTTTCGAACAATTTTTCTTAAATTGAGTCGAATTTTAATATAAAATCATAAAAGTTAGAAGGAGAGTTTTAGTAGGGTTAATTTCTTAAAATAAATTACTTATAATATTTAATTTTAATAAAATATACTTTAATCGGATACATTCGATAATTACTGAGAACTCAATGCTTGAGTCCCAAAACGTAATAAATCTTTTAGAAATAAATTATTTAAGCTGTACAAATAATATTTAAGGGTCAAATTACATGTAACATGATTATATAATCATGTAGTATATATGTTATATACTCGATATGTAAATATATTATTAAATATACCAAATAATTACTAAAAATTGTATCTGATTAATAGAAAATTATAAAAAATTGCCACATACACGTAGATATCATGGAAAGGGCATGACATCATCTGGATTAGTAGGATAAAAGCTTTTAAGTTGGCAATTTCAAAATTGGCCAAGAATAATGGCATATATTTAGGAATTTGATAAAATGACACTTGTAGTCCACTTTATCTCATCTCAATCGTTTAGAGATTTATCAAAATAAAATTTAGTGCTTGTTCAATAACATTCTACCAGATCAAACACCCAAAATCCTTTCTAGAAACATAAGAACACAATTTATACAAAAATAGTGAAAATTTGGATTAAAATAGGGAAAAATCAAGTTTCCATATCAAATGAAGACCTAACAACTTGGGCTTTTGGACTTAAGCAATTGGGGCTATGGGAAGACCGGTCAACAACCAAGGGTGGCTAGACGGTTGTGCGTTGGTGAGGTCCATTTTTCCATCCGATTTTGTTTAAATTTCTAAAAACACCAAATGATGTTAGAAAATTATGAAATTTGGTTTTCCTTAATTATTTTATATGTACTTTTATCTACTAATTTTATTTTCTTAAAATAACATCGATTTAGGGTACTTTTTCAAGAACATGCCTTGTTTTAATGAATTTTGATTAAATTTTCTAAAATATTAAATGATGTTGTTTTGAGTTGAAAAATTTTATATAATACTCTTTTAATATATACTAAATTTTGGTAACAAGAATTTTCAAAAAATGTTGTGTTTACTATTTATTATGAATTATTTGACAATTGATGGAAATTTCACTGAAAAGAAGCAAAAGAAGAATGGATGAACATGTATAGAAATTTCATTTCATTTTATTCAATGTACAGGTTGCTTACAAGGCTTAGGGGTTAGCATACTAACCTTAAGTACAAGCAAAAGGAGAAAGAAGAAAAATCACAACAAAGACTGCTGCTCTATGTCGATGCTTGCTTCTAGCTCACAACTTCAACTTAACTATACTAAAGGTTCCCTTGCTTCGGCTGGTTTGCTCGTAACTTCAACTTAGCTCACATTTCTAATTAGGCGAACCATGATTGGCCTTTAGCACTTAAGATGATGGCCACAATCTTTGAGAAACACTCTAGGAGCACTCTTTTGCCGCCATAATTGTTGTCGAGTAAAGAACCCATCTCGTTTAGAATGGCATGTTGGTGAGCTCTTCTTTCATTATGCTCAAACCTACCATGTCGATATCGATAACTTCGAGAAGAATTCCTTACTTATTAGAATGACCAAGGATAGTTGACCTATTTAGACTATATAGCTAAATTCCCAGGGAATCTTCATGTTCAATAGAAGTTACTAGAGCACTTGAAGTTCATGCAGCGACTGCTATTGAACCAGATTTAGAGAGTACGCAAACTTATATAAACTATAATGCTCCAATGCCTTAAAACACCCCCCCTCTTCCCCTTATGCGAGAGTTGTAAAGCCAATTCAAGTCAACCTCCCCTGGGTTGCCAGGGAACCTTCTCTTAGCATCAGAAACACTATAGATGATGTGCAACATACAGGTGTCAACCATGTGTGCCTATGCTTTTATACTGTCTGTGCTACAGTAACTAGAGGATGTATGCCCGAGTACCTTTTGCTGGATCGACGGGTTCATGTACATCCTTTAATCAGTAATCAGAGGCTACCCCTAATCATTGAGTAACCTATTACATCCCCTAATTAGTATTCAAGGGCCCATCATGAGAGTACAGTTGGAGTTTGTATGCTCTCCCCCATAGTATGATCTTCTCTGACTTAAATAATTCCTAGACTCTACAAGGGCAAAAGAAGTTTTGTTATGCTTTTATGGGATCTAAAGTCACAAAGCAAAATGATAGGATAAGAACAAAGAAGAATCATCCCTTGTTGGACCTTTATATAATCAACAAGGGAGAAACTTGAGCCATCGACGTGTCATTACAGACCAATCCAATAGTTGTGGCAAGATGGCAGCAAGAGTAACCATTAATGCAACCATTCATCCTTGATTACAGTGTTTCTAAGGTGCATCAATATCTACACATGTGGTACATTGTCCTAGGTGTCGTCGTTGTGCTTGGAAAAGATGACATTGGAAAAGACTACCTATAACAGTTACTTCAATCATCACATCTAAAAGGCCCTTGATAGTTCCTCACGCCCGAACACCTTGGGCAATTCACACCTCTTCTCACAAAGTGTCTTACAGGGGCTTCGATCTCCTAAGCCAAAGCATATTGTACCCTCCTTGCCACTCTAATGCTAAAGAGAGTAATTTAGGGAGGGGGGGCGGGGGGGGGGGTGCGATGGTTAACTTCTAGCCCAAGGCTCTGAAGGGCTAAGCCCATGAAGAGGCTTGGTCGACCTAATAAAAGATTCTTCCCACTATACATGATGGCCAGCTTGGTACATGTCCTAACTTTGTCCGCTTAGCTTAAGACATTGGTGAGCACTCTAGATGGCCTTCGAATGCTAGCCATCTACTAGTACTACTTCCATGGTCGGGTAATTGGAAGGCCCATCCGTCTTAAGTCGATCCAAATCCAATCACTTAAGGAGTCCTTTCCTAGGAACCCGAAGCTCCATCTCACACCACCAGGAGAGAGCTTGCCTTCAGCTCAGCATAATCTTTGGGAAGTTCGCTATTAGGCTAAGCCAAGCTCACTCCCCTTCTCATCTCTTTCTCTCTCTTTATTAAATGTTGAATGACCACTTGATATACAGCTTGTAAATTGGCCACCAAGCTATAGAGGAGGCTACTTCCATCAATGTGATCGGCCTACACCCCAAGCTTTAACCAATCGGCAAAAGGGTAGAATTCTTTTTGTACTAACATTGCTACCATCTTAGATTTCATCTTGACTAATCCTCTCCAACCATGTGTTCAAGCAAGTTAGCCCCCTTAACTTATAAATAGGAGGGAAGGCACTAGGTAAGAGGATCTTGGAACCTCTTGGGAACTCTCTCAATTCATTAGCTCTTACACTTTCTAGAACTCAAACACTTTTCCGCTAACTTGAGCATCAGAAAACTCTTTATTGGTAACGCCATAAGGGGCTTCTTGCAGGTATGTCACCATGCATGGCCAATGGACTACCAGGAGTTCACTTAGGAGTTATACCAATGATATCCGCCATCACTAAGTTACAACCTACCAAAGGCAAGAGGTGGTTGCCACCCGTACTAGGGTATGGGTAGACACAAGAGTCTTCTTTTGAGATCTACCTTCATGTGTTTGATGAAGTCTTAGTCTTCAACTAAAGTTCTTAATTATCTCACCTCATTCAAATGCCCAAATTATAGTGGTAAAACAAAGCTTTTATATACCCAAAATTTTTATGAAACCTTCATGTTTTCTCCTCTTGTTCATCTTTATGCTTGATATAACTTTCTATGTTATTTTCCTCACAAACCAATTAAATACATAGAAATAAATGGCAAAAGATAAGCTAAATTCATGTAGATTAAACAACTATCACTTGACTAGATAGTGAAAACATAAGAACATTACAATTTTAATGCATACATTAGTGCAGCCTAAATCTAACGTATATCATGAATTTTTAAACGCTAAAAGCATATATTGATCATTATATTCTCATCCTAATAGAAAAATGTTGTTCATAATATACGGGCTATAAATGCCTTGACCATATATGAGAATACTACAACTAATTATATTCTTAAAGTTCTACACAAAAAATTTCCACATTATTGATGTAATTGTCTCAATCATTGTTTGATAATGTTTTCAGCACAAATGAAACAAGATCATAGAAAACATTTTAGAAAATCCAAATCCCAACATGCAATGAATGAGATCTCTCTTTGCTTACCCTCGCCCACCTATTTTTATTGCCTATTATGCCTCATAGAAAAATTATTGATGATATATCATGTCCCTTTCAATTCAGCCACAGAGGTTCATTACATATGTAATTAGAGTGGATATGAGTGTATACTTTCGTCAAGCAAGAAAAACATATAGTTCTAGTAGTGGAAACAAAAAGATAAAGTAAGGGAAATCTTGCTACACTTTATCACGTCCACTTATGGTGGTCTTTTATTGTATTTTGGGACCCATTGTAGTAAGTCCCACATTGGAGAATTGGGTGCAATAATTCAATTGGTGGAGTTGAGTTTTATCTACAAGTGTAGATAAGCTAAACCCGTTCACAAGTTATACGACTTTTGTTCGATTTTAATAATAATTACAGTCGAGGTTGAGGTCGAGCTCAAACTCATTACCGTCATATCCACTTGGTTCACATACATTTGTAGAATTCAAGGTTGTCAAACTTCTGATTCTAGGTAGAATTGTTAGATGATCTATAAAATTGGAACATACAATTGAAATATATAAACATAAGTTTCTACAATCTATATAATAAACTTTAAAAAATTGCAAATATGTCTACAATAGTTATAAATAAAACTCAAAATACATGATGAAAGTAAAAAAAAAAATGAAAAAAAAAAGTTCTTTCTCCATAAAAGGCCTTTTAATCTATTATCAAATATATATATAGAAGAAGGATAAGTAAATTTGAAACTAAATTCTTTTTCTATTATTTTATTTAGAAAAAAGACGAATTGAAAAGAATCAAACTCATTTTGAATTGTTAAGGGCAAACTAAAGTAAATAAATTTCTTTCTAAACCTTATTGCTAGAGCTGGAACCTAAATGAAAAAAACATCAAACAATTGGCTAAGAGAGAGAGAGAGAGAGAGAGAGAGAGATCCAAATGGGATTGATGCCCTAATGATTGATGGTTTTATAGAAAGTTAGCTTATTTGTATTTTTTAACCTATTTAATTTTGATAAAATTGATAAATTTGGTTAAAAGTATAAGTTTCTATTGAATTTATTGTGTGGAATTAATACTTGTAATTCTTCCACAATTTACACAAAAATAATATTTAACTTAGAAAGAGTTTTCAAAATTGTTAACTCATAATTGTATGACAATTATTATCCTATCCTTTTAGCCTAAAAGATAAGTATTATCATGCATGTGAGTTCAATGTATGGTGGCCTTTTACCATGCCCGGCTTATCATGAAGATTACGAAAAGATCATGGCTCATGCCACGAGTCGGGATTATGTACAGATATGAACAGTTAATACAATTTGGAAATGGAAAGATTCTGTCATCACGAAATGCAGAATTTGACTGAAAAGGGAGCGTTCTAACCACCACAAATATAGAAAAACCAAAGATTGGTTGCACAGATTGCGACAGCACTTCCTCGGCTTATCATTGTCTCGCATCTTCGTGTCGCTTTGGATTCATTCAATCTTTTGTTTTTTTTTTTCTTTTTATTTTTTCTGGTCATGAAAACACTTGAACGGGCAAATATCCAAAAATGAGTTCTGCTGTTTTACAAATAGGGGATCCCGGACATGTTTCTAAGATTTGAAGTTGCTGCTACAAGATTTCAAGAAGATGATATTACTTAGTCATGCGTGAAATTGACAATTGACAATTTGCATTATGGTTGTCGCGACTGGAATGGCCAGGGGACGAAATTGTCAGAGAAAAATCCATGGAAGTATGAAACCATCTCTTACACTAACAAGTTGCCATTCTTAATTTTTTTTTTCCCCTTCTCTTTCTCCCTTCATAGACTGAACTAGGCAAGGCATGCAAATAATACAAACTTGTTCAATTAGATATTTACTCGAATTTGATTCAACAATAATCGAGTTGAGCTTTCATCAAGTAATAAATATAATAACTTATACTATATCCATAAATTTAAACTTTTATATTAAGATGGTTGTCTTGCTAACCTCAATATTGTATTATAGCAGGAGGCCTTAGGTTTTAGACTCTTATCTAATTCAGCTGCCCATTTGATGGGTTTAAGTCAAAATCTTAACCCATAAGTTAAGTGCAGTGTCAAATAATAAATATAATAATTCACACTACATCTATAAACTTAAGTTTTTGATTAGTTGGTTATGGTGTTAATCTCAAAAGGTTGAGATCGAACTCGAGGTACTCATAAGTTTATCCACTCGAGCTTGAGTTTTCTGATGTTCAATTCCATTAGCTTGCTAACCTGATTAAGTTTGACTTAAGTTTCAATGTTAATCTAATTCCCATTGAGTTGAGATATTAGTGTTATGTTAATGAAATAATTATTTTTAGATAATTGATTCAAATAAATTTAACAAAGTTGAGCTTGAATTTATTGAATGCCGTTTAAAGTCGAGCTAAACTTAAATAAGCTTGATTGAGTTTAAATAGAACATGTGCCCGGACATGGCAATATGTCATCTCTTACATTGGATTTCACATTGTTCTATAACTAGACGTGTTCTTAGGCTAGTCCAACTTTATAATCAGTACAAAGCTATAGTAATTGGTTCTAACAATCACTTCAGGGTTGATTCCATGGTTCCAGAACTACAACTAGCGGTTCCTTCATAAGTATAAGAAGAATATATAGATACACACACATACAGACACACACACACACACATACACACACACACACACACACACACACACATAAGAATAGAGGAAGCATGGCTTAAAACATTTGGAAACCAGTTATCAAGACCAAACTAGCTCTCCTTGTGCACTTTCTTATCCTTCCCTTTCCTCATCACTAATAAAAATAAGAAACTTTGTGTTAATATAAATGAAATACCTTAGAAAATATATTTAAAAAGAGGAATAATAAGTAATTAATCCCTTTTTTTAGTAATTGATAATTGGATAAATTGATGTATTTAATTGCAAAATTTAATTAAAGCGTCCAATGATGGAGTGTGCCCTTCCTCGCAGTATTTGTGGTAGACTAAAGTGAAACCTTATCTCATTAAAAAAAAAAAAACAAAATTCTATGACATCAAGAGAGAAAGACAAGAGTTCTTTCTCATATCTTTTCATTTCTTTATTGACCTTAACGAAGGATGGATCCTAATTCAAAATACTTCTTGTATTATGATATTTTGAACATAAATTGATAGGGGTTGTTGGAAAATCTTAAAGATCAAAGAAGGTTTTGCAAATAGGTAGGTAATTGTCTTTTAAAGTTTGATTTTATTGTAGATTTGAACATCAATTTATTTTTCCTACAAGGATTATAAGCGAATGAAGGGACTGTGGCATATAGATAAGAGAGACAGGGTTTTCCATTTCATATAAAGGTGAAAACCTAAATCTACTCTAGTGGTTAATTATTGGTGAATAATAAACCTTGATCTATTGATTTTATAAGGGAATCAATTTCCGTATAGGTTAGTGATTGGTGTAGTTAGTGCATAAGGGGTATTCATCTTGACACTCTTAATAATTTGAGGTAACCCCCTTATTCTTTTGATTGAAAGATTCTATTTTATGTGCGAAGGTGGTAGTATATAGGTTTCATTTTTTATTTACAGACTATAGTATTAAGAAGTTGAGTATTGATGTTATTATGAAAGTATGATTAGCTTTAATAATTTTGGAGCAAGAACCACTATGGACCATGCATCATTGGTTCTTTATTACCATATATATATGTATATATGTAAGTAATGAATTAGTTTTTCTTTCTAGGAGAAAGTTGTCAAAATTAGAAGTTGAAAGCTTAATCGAAAGATTTGTAGATTTTGGTCGATTTTAAGAATCTATATGGGTTTATATTAAATAAGATAAAAAAATGCATGGAAAAGCCATAAGAAGTTGTTAGTGAAAATGTAAAAGGTTGTTCATTAGACAAATCGTTGAATAAATGGTTTACTTCATTAAAAGTTGTAGCCATTATGGAAAATAGTTTTAGAAAACAAAGTTTGGAAATTGAAACTTTTATGAAAGACCTAAAAAATGGCTTAAGCTAAGCCATTAAATAGCTTAGAAAATGCTTAACCCATCCACATTAAGACGATGGACCAACTCTATATCTTAGGTGGTTAATTAGCACTAAATCGGGCTAGTCAAAGACGGGTTGATAGGCCTTATTTCGGTAAGATGAAAAATTTTATTTCTGTTATTTAATTAAGAGTTAACTTGTACTTATTTGATTATTTTATAGGTTAGTAAATTATTAGTTAGTTGAAAGTTAGTCACTTATTTTATTAAGGTCAGTTAGTTAAACAATTATTAAATTTTTAGTTAGTAGTTACATAATAAATTAGCATTGGGTTAAAAAATTTTGTTAGTTAATTGTTAGGATTAAATATTTGTTAGTAAGTAGATAAAAGCACCTAGAGTGCGATAATTCTAAGTTAATTATATAATTAATTTAACATCCTTCTTGAGCTTAAATCTTTAGGTGCTTCATCAAAGACCTAAAATTAAGTCATGGTCATAGATTTTTCTTAAGTATGAATATGTGACTTTGTTATTATATAAATTGTATTAGAAATAAGTAATTTTAGCTAAATGAAGGTTTTAGTTGCTTAGGGTGCAAGTACGTGACCATTTGCTTGTTTTATTCATATTAGGGTTAGATGATAATGAGCTTGATATAAAGTCAAATTTTATCTACTTATTGCTAATGCTTGGAAAAGGACAAAGATTAGGCAATTAGTGATTTGGATATTGACTTAATGATTGATAGAATATAGTTGGTTGTTAAGCAACATCTTATTGAAGAAATTTGGCAATAGGAATTAGCCTTTAGTGCAAAAATCAAAGTGAACAAGGAACTTCTAACCTAAAGCTTAACTTTTGTCTCATATTTAGCTTCGACTTTTGTTTTTGCCCATGTTGACATTCCTATTTTTGGTTTTGCTTTCACTTTTGGTCCTTATGGTAGAACTTATGCTCTTTGAGCTTTTGCTTATGATTTTATTGTTGTAAAGCTTTCGCTATTAGTTCCTATTTCTGGTTCTACTTTTGCGTTTGTTTAGGTTTTGGTCCTTATGGTAGAACTTATGCTATTTGAGCTTTGCTTATGATTTTGTTGTTGTAAAGCTTTTGCTACTTGCTTCTACTTCTAGTAGAGCTTCAATATTATTAAGGTCCTACTTTAGAAGTTGTTATAAATAAAGGTTCTACTTTAGTAACTCATTCTTCTAGATGTTTTGCTTTGGGGATATATAAGATATAGAGCTTGAGATTATTTGTTTCCTTTATTACATGTACTTTTCATTTTTGAGTAATAGGGTTATTTTCTAAATCCAATTGGTTAATCTTTAATTACTAAGCTATTAAGATTATTTCTTGTTTATGTTATTTCTTTTATGTCTATTAACATTTAGAGTCACGGGCCTATATAAGGCATGAGATGTTTATTTAAAATAATTCACACTTTATATGAAATCTTTTCATTATGGATGATTCTATGAGAATGTCTTTCTCTTGAAAAGCTCTTTGTTCTTATTAATTAATTTATTAATTGTGGCAAACAATTGTTCTTAGATTATGGTGATGAATGTATCAAAGACTCATATCAATTCTAGGATTTTAATCAAAACCTTAGCTTATTTCTTGAATTGTTGAGACATTTCAATTCCGAAATTGCTTATATCCCTATTATTTTTTTCTCATAAAAATCATAAAATTCTTCTTTTATTAATGTAATTCCCACAAAAAAAAAAAAAGTATTTGATCTTTATAGTTGTTGTGCGATAAATTTATGTCCTTATTCTTTCTTGGAGGATCTTAAGCACATCATCTAGTTATCTAAGAACTGATATTTTTGATGGGTTACTAACCTAGATGAGATCATGAATCGGATTAGTGTATTGGAAAGAAGTTGCAGGTAGGTTATATCAATAGTTACAGGATCCCTTTATGAATGCTTGTATGGACTAGCACCTAATGGTAAATTTAGTGTTGTCTTGAGAAGACGCAACTTTTGGTTTCAATATTGCAACTATGTAGGTACATTATGGGGGCTAGGAGTCATGAGTTACTCTAATCTTAAAGACACCTAAGGTTGTGTGCTTGTTTTGACTTAAGTAAGATAATTAAATCATGTTTGCTACATTAACTTATGTATGCGTTTGTCTTTTGCATGTCATGTGCATGCAGTTGTATTGTTATGTACGTAGTTTTAGCTTATCCCTAGTGAGAATTCTCTTTTAGGGAATATGTGATATTGGTGACATGGATCAATATGATTACCTTCGTTCTATAGTTATTAAAATTGCGATTCTACCCTTACGATTCTATAAGATTATAATTTTAGGAGACTTTTTAAAGTTAACTAGGGTATAAAACTGTTTTCTTAGAGAAACTTATATTTTAAACTAATTTTACATATCAAACTCAGAAGACATGTTCTTAACCAAATTTATGGATTGTATATATATGAGTTGAATGTGCCAAAAATAAAAAAAATAAAATTAAACTTCTGCTAACATCTTAACTATTAGGACACTAAATCATCTTTCCTTTCCTATTTCAGTTTTTTTCCTTTTTCTCTTTCTCTCTTCTCATCCCTTGTTTAATATTCATAGGTTTCATTCTAGTTTTGTCTCAAATAGAAAAGTTCATAAGGAAAACTATATATTTAAATTTATGCAATTAAAAATTCAAAATAAGTTGAAACAATTTCTTATCTTCAATACATTGCTTTTTTCAAATAAAATAATGGGAAAAATATATAGTTTAGACTTTTCTTGTCTATCTTTTGTGAATGTTAGATTGTATATTAAGAATTTTTTTTTATAGAAAAAGAACTCGATTTTCTTCATTTATTTATTCATATCATGTATTTCAAGTTTTTTTATAACTATTATAAGCATATCTATATTTTTTGAAAACTATTTTATATAGGTTATAAAAATTTATATTTTTACATTTTGATTTTACATTCCAATTTTATAGATCCTCAAGTTATTCTAGGTAGAATTGCAATTTTGACTATCTTACTTAGTTATGATAGGTTTTATAGGTGTAGATATATGCTACTACATTTGAAGACCTACATTATTATGAGGATAGCTAAAATCATCATTTAAAGTTTAATTTAGAGACTTCTATATTTATTTAGTTAGAGTTGGATTATTTCCAATTTATGTTGATTTTCTTCTTTATTTTTTCTTTTTGGTCAAACTGATTTAAGTTTACAATATTTGGGAGATTATTAATCGGAGAGTTATTGGTGGTTTTTTGTTGATTTGTTATTAGATAAGTAAATTAATTATGTTATGAAAAGATTATCTAATGAGAATATAGATACATACATACATACATTTGTTTGTGGTATATATGTAACAAGTATTCGAGTGCTAACATATTTATACTTTGCTATGATATACGGTAGAGTTGTCACTAGAGATGCAACTAAGTGAGTTGTTATAGCGTACTCGACTTGTTTGACTTGATAAAAACCTTACGGGATAATATGTTTTATTAAGTTTTACAATATGGTTTAAAACATGATAAGCTTTAGGTTTATATTTTAGGACAACAAGAAAATTTGATGGAGAACCTGGCCCATTAGAAATTCTAAATAAATGATAATATTTACTCTTAATCCGCACAAGCACTGCCCTCGACATAGGCAATATTAAGTATTGTGAGCATTTGTTTATAGATGAAGATTCATTATTTCTAAATTAATGATAAGAAGTATATTGAGTATTTGTTTATGGAAAATCTTTTAAAAATATGCCTACAATAGCTTAAAAAATTGAAAGCAACATAAAATATTTCATGTAATCAATAGGTCAATTGGGTATTAGGTCCATAATGACCAATAAAGGTAAGTTTTGGTAATAGGAAGAAAATCCCATGTTTTGTAAGGTTTTGGAAAATGTTAAATTATATAGGGGTGGGTATTGATAATACAAGGAAAAACTCTATAAGTCTTCGTAAGATTTTAGAATATGCTAAATTCTAGAGGGATCGATTTAGGTTTTATGAGATTTATTTAGAACCCTCGATTGTATCCGTAGTTATCATATCCAAAGTTTGAGGCATGATATTAAATATAAGCATTTCTAAACCTTAAACTTCCATTAAATGATGGATACTTAAGAGTGTGTTCTTCCCTTTTCATCCTTTCAACTTTTTACTTTTTTGAGTGCTTCAAAGAAGTTAGAGAGTTTGAGATAAGAAAAGGTATAGAAGTCAAGTTCCCTTTCTTAACAATTCTACTGTTGTTATTTGGTTGATTGTGAAGGATATTTCATCACTGTTTATGATCAGTGCTCACTGTTTCTCTTTTCCCTCTCTCTTCTATTTTGGGGTTGAAGAATCCTAGTATTGTTGCTTATTTCACGGTGTGGAATCCTATCTAAAAGACACAATTTTATTATAAAAAAATTAAAATCGTGTCTTCAAGGTAGGAAGGTTTCCATTTCTTTCCAAATTTACCATATCAATCACCCATTTTCCCATAATCTATCACGGCATACGCCGTTACTCTTAAAATTAAAATAAAAACTGACCTCAAGATGGCTGGGGCCCCGGAGTATCCAAAGATCACCTCTAAGATTGAAGAATCCAAAGTGAAGAGGAAGTTTGGGCCATCGTTTTATTCCCACTGAATGAAACCTCCAAATAAATATTCAAAACGTGTCAAGAGAATAACCACACAAGGGCTTGACCATGCACCATGCACCATGCACTGTATACCAAGGTTAATCACCAAAAGATCCAAGACAGCGGAAATTGAAATCATTCTGGACCCGCAGTACCGTACGCGTGACAACTCAAATCTACTAGACTTTTACTTTGATATTTTCTCCAGTTCAATTTCGATTTATTTTGATTGGTGAGTTATTCACATAGCTTATTGATTTTCAGTTCGAAGATATTGCGATTTCATTTGACGTGCTTCAGGATATAAGGTCAACACAAAATTAAATCCTTAAATAGAGTTCAATAAGGATGCTGTACAAATCATCTTTCTATTTTCATTGTTCTAGCATACATTATAACTGGCTTGATAAACTAAAAAGAGATTAATATTTTGCAAGCTTTATAAACTTGAGAAGAATTTGAAATTCAAATTGACTTCATTGAGTTTAAATAACAACTTTAGCATTTATATGAATTTTCTTGAAAAGGATTGTATATTTTTTTCAAAAGAAAATATATATCCTATTGAATCTTTCAAGTTAAGAAAACTTATTATATTATATCATTTTAACTTAAACTCCATAAAGAATCCAATGTGATAATGGCCCTCTCATAGATTCCTAGGTTTTCAGTTTTTAGGAAGTCAAAAGGTGGAGCTTCCATGATAAGACATGATAGCGCAAGTTGATGATGTTGATTTTAAACAGGATTCTAAAAGCAACTTATGAGTTATGAGACAGTACGATGGGCTCTGTCCGATCTTGGATATGGGAAAAAAAATCCATGTAGTTATTTAAAAAAAAGTAATTGTCGAATTGCCGAGGAGTGAAATTTAGTATTCACACAGTAACTTGTCTTTGACTTTATTCAAAACTAGCATAGAGTTATTGAGTTGAAAACAGGAACCAATTTATCCGGTCTGAAAAGCATAATGTTCACCCGATTAGAAGCTATCTGAGTAAGACTTTGATTGATCTGTTTTATACTAGCAAATGACAGGTGTCAAATGGTGAACAAAATGACACGATATGATGATGATGATGTTTAGTTAAAATTGGAACTTAACTTGTATAATTTCACCGGTTTATAAATTTATGACTTTTTTTTTTAAATATATATAAAATCATTTAGTTATATACATTTGGTAGCATTATAAGTTTATGTATACAAACTTTTTAGTTTACAAATTTTTTAATTTTATATAAATTTAACAATTTTATACATTTTAATTTTAAGTGGAATCATAAGATTGACAGTCTTAATTTTTTTATTCACTATAACAATTTTGAACTAATTTAATAAGTATACTTGATAAGATTAACTTTGCTTGGATTTTTATAATCTATAGTTAATTTTATTGATGTATTGCTTCTATAACATTGAGGTACCAAAACATTTTGAAATATTTTTACATTAGGTTTTTTTCACGTAAAGCTTAACTCAGGCAAAATTTTTTCAAAATCTTTTGATGGATTGTACTTAATTTAATTAAAGATCTACTTAAATCCAATAAAAAATTTTGGATCATACTTAAATTGATTAGAGATTTACTTAAATTCAATAAAAATTTTTGAATCATGTGTCATGCATAAAGATATGGAAGGTTAATGTGTTTAATTATATGTGTTATCATCTCAATTGGATACAATGCAAGAGTGCGCTTTGGAAAGGATTTTTGTAATTCATATTAATTCGTTGTGTCTTATATTCATAGTTAAACGGGTTCGTATATTAAAAACCTCAATCCATAATCCAACCTATTTATTAATCATATATAAAAGTTTAAGCTCATAACCAAACCTTGTTTAATGTGTTTTGTATTTGGGTTGAATTTATTATCGATTAAAAAACTATAACTAAATCTATAAAATAGTTATAAATTTATAGGAAAAATAATTGATCATAAAATTAATATTTTGTAAATTAAAAAAGGCATAATTTTAATATTTATATATGAAATTAAAACCTTATAAAAGTTTAATAAGTAAAATATAATCAAATACAGTAAATTTAAATATTAATTGACTATATAATATCTTGATATTGAGTTTAAATATGCCTTAATGGGATATCAATATTAGTGGTGATTTTCCCATAGAGATAATCAAAGAATTTGCATATAAACAAATTATATTAATGAAAAATAAATGATATTGAAATATTTATAAAAATAATTTAATTTATTTCATTCTCTATAAAACCAATCCTTTATACATAAAAGATCTTTTACGGTTTCTATCTTCAATGAGCTATTGTATTGATCTAGAATTCAACTATGTATTAAATGCAAATCTTGAAGCTATTGTAGATACTGATATGTTTAAAATATCACTTGCCATTTTTGTAACTTAAGGACATTAAAATTAATTTGTATTGTTATAACTCAAGGTACCTAATTTAACCATCATATACTACTTCTCATTCAAATAGAGCTCTAATTCAAATTTGTCAATATCTCTAAGTAATTGCATGCTTCTAAAAGATTGAACTTCCTGGATAAACTAAAAACTATAAGCATGATAATAAATGAAATAAATTCAAATTCAGTATATATATTTGTAAAAGATCAAACTACTCCACCCATTTATATAAAGGAATCTTAACCTCTTAACTTATTGCTATCAAATTTTTTTGACTTGTATTCATGCCATCTTTCTTTACATATTCATGAAAAAGGAGAAAATAATGCTTTTTTAACCTTCAAAATATTTGTTATTTTAAAATTAAACGAGTTCACAATTTGAGCTTGAAACTCATTTTAAGGACCTATATAAATAGGTTTGCAATGAAGCCAGACACGAATTTTGTCATGGTTAAATGGGTTTGATTTGTTTGTGTCTCATACTAGTTTTTTCCATACATAAACATGTTTATAATTGTGGTTCACAGGTTATATCCCAAATTGCTAGCCTTAAGTTCAATATAAGTTTAGATTTAAAAGGACTAGTGTTCACTAACATGTGATGGAAACTAATAAGGGGGACACTATTTCATTTAATATTTCAATTTTAGTCAATTGTTTAATTGATTATCTAAATTTTGAGATTGTTAGTTATAATACTAATGTGCCTAAATCCAAAGATTTTGGATCTAAACATGATTGGACCTCACTTATGGTGGGTTTAAGATTAATGCAATTGCTAAACAAGTCAAGAACTAGAGATCATCGATATAAGGATCTAGCCATTAGATAAACATAAACAAATGTTTTAAGGATTTTTAGTAATATGATTTAATAAGAAGTAAAGAAAAAGGATATGAACAACTCCTTTAATGGGTATTACTTGTTAAGAGGAGATCGAATTACACAAGTATCACTTGATATGACTTATAAGCAACCCTTGTGGTTTTTTCTCAACACAATTTCTCACAAGAAGCAAACCGATAAAAGTAAGAATTATATTGAATGAGTAGAGAATCATAAAATATAGGAGAACAAGAGATAATAGCATTTAGCTCCTTTATTGATAGGTTACAACCAATATTTATAGTTTAATGGTCACAATTGAAGAAATAACCAAATAAGACACTTTATCACAGTTATTAAAGATAATAACTAATAATTTGGGAAAGCAAATAAACTATGTAAAGAAAGAAATATTTTTCAATATTTTCAATGATCTTCCTTGATAACTTCCTTCAAATTCCTTAGTGAAGTAGAAGTAACTTCCATAACTAGTCTAAGGAACACATTTCTTTCAAATCTTCTATCTAATGGCTTCTTTAAATAGATCAAAACCTTGACCTTCTAAGACCAATACTCTTGCAATTGTATTAGAATTTCCTTCATCCTTCTAATCTAAACGATCTTTAGAACCTTCCCTTGCTCCTAGTATTGTTAGGCTTCTGTGCAAGTTACCTTTCTAAAATTAACCCCTTCAAAATCTAATTCACTAATTTGTTCAAACTATGAGTCCTTAACCTATTCATGGGTCTTGTTAAGTTGATAGTTTGATTCACAACCTATTTTCCATCAAATACCCGATTGGATTTTTAAATATCAGCAATAGTTCCTACCTCTAGGGTTGACTATCCAGTTGGTTTTTTTTTTTTTTTAACTAATTATGGATTGCTACGTCTTAAGTAATTATTTTAACGATGATATTCCACTTAAGATGTCTATGTGTTTGTTTATATAGCAAAACACAAGCAAGAACAAATTTTCATGTGATATATTACAATTTTGGAGTTACCATATTTCATTACTTTGACTAAGGTTGAGTGGAGTGGGTGGGTATAAGGCTCTACTCATATCTTATCTTATAGTTATATGTTTCCAAACTTTTGAGGTCAGAACTTACCTATGATACTCTATAACTATCCTATACCCTGTATTTTATAAATTTTACAAGATATGAAGTACCTCGTGGAATTTGCATTTTTTTTTTAATGAATTCTTCATGGCATGTTTTTAATAGTAGAGCTTTTATGGAAAATGTATTCATTTATTGAAGAATAAACTTGTAAAAATGAAATCTTAACACATATTACTTTTATCTTCACAAATGGTATAGTGGAAAATAAACTTATCCTTTTTAATGATAGATTTTACTTTCTCCTAGTAAAGTTTCTATTAATGATAGCAAGACATTGTACACATTTGATGCATTTTAATAAATTTGTTGAACAATTCTAAAGAGCATGCATAACTTTAACATATAAGCTAACAAGAGACATAACCTTTTAAGGCCGAAAAAATTACAGTGGCATTCTTCTTTAATATATTAATATTATTTAATTATTAATATAGGATGGGTAAAAAGTACCCTAGCTAGAACCTATACCAATATACTTCAAAATACATGTTCTAGGATGGGTATAAGGTATTCTAATTTTATACCCATATCTTACCTAATGGGAATAGGTTCTAGGTAATGCTACTTGAAACCCACCCTATAACACTTGATACCTATCCGAAACATATCTGATTAAGCAAGATTTAGGTAGGTACTTTGTAAAATAAGGTTACTCACTTACCCTTAACTTAGAGGACTATGTAGACATCAGTAGTAAGTAATTGTATGGGACATGCAACAATGGATAATTGGGTAAAAAAATTAATTTGATAAAAAACTTTATACAGACTGATCTCAAAAAGTTTAATTAGGTATTAATATTGATAATCTCAAAATCCACATAATTAATTTAAAAATTCAGCCAAAATTCAAATATCAAGGGCAACATTACCTTTTAATAAAATATATTATATTAATGTCACATGGCATATTTGATTATAAGATTACAACAGCATTATTAACTTCTTAAGCATAGGATATAATAATTATTATTGCATTTGATTTGTAAAATATCTATTCTATGAAATTCCAATTGTTACTAGACAAGGATTAGTCATCTCTTCTTAAGACCAATGAATAGTTATTCTTCTCTCTCTCTCTCTCTCTCTCTTTCTCTCTCTCATATTTCCATATTCTACTTATTAGACATGAGATCAATGGTTAAACCCTAGATTGGATAAGAGTATGGTGATATTTTTAGATAAATTCCTAGCTAATACTAAAATTACTTTAGCAGATGCTGCTAAATAAAATAATGCTTATTATCCTTCTACTCTATTTCTTAGAATTAAAATTTTATTAATATATTATTCCATTTCATCACTAAACTTGAAAGTTTTAGAGCTCGAATACTTTGTGAAGGATTTATGATGCTTTATTTTTTGATCTTTTAATCACCATGATCTCTATGATTTGCTTTCTTTTCCCTTTATTTTTTTTCCTTTAACCATCATATCACAATTTTAGGGAAGGAAGAAATCAAATCTGATCAATCCCAATGGAAGATTAATGTCTATATTATTAAGCTACAATAAACTTTATATCTCCATGATTTGCTTGGGATACCTTTTTTTTTTTTTTTTAATTACAAGTTTTGTTTTATTTTACTTAATAAAGATATATGTAATTTTTAAAATTTTCTTACATTTACAATTACTCCTCATATTTATGTTAGTAAAACTCAAACTAATTGAGAGAAAAGTATTTTATTTGTCGCAGACTTAAGAGAGGCTGCATTACCCCAGTAGCAAAAAACCTTTCTAGAATGCTTTTGCAAAATCAACTTGAGTTTTGCAATGAGGATGAATTATGAAAATCACGTGACACATCTTACAATCAAAGAAAACTATCTAATACAATATTTCATTTTGAAACCGAGCAAGCAAACTTAGGCTATGTTTGGTAAAACAATTTTGCATACTCACAAGAGACTAAATAAAGACGAAAACGTCTTAAAAGATTACAAAAAAAAAAAAAAGGAAATACACGTATTTGGAGGAACATGAGGTTACATTATATAAATACTTAATGCTACTCTACACTGGCCTTGGACATTCGGGAGCTACTTCTTCCAAATGCACTTGCAATTTCCTTTACACTCATCAAGATTATTTCAAATGATAAGTCGAAACAATTTCATTCGAAAGACGACTCATCCACGACGACAAAGAAGCGGCCGGAGGGGCTACCATCAGGCAAAAGTGCTAATCTCACCGGACCTTCAGTGGCCTCTTAAGGACTCGTGAAACCAGTGTTGCAATCCATGTCTGTTTTCACAAGGCCAGTGCAGATACGGTTGATGCATATGGTTGGACATTTCTTGGCTATAATCCTCGTATAGGAATTCAATGCTACTTTTGAAACTATATATGCAGATAGCCCAATGGGCCAACCCTTGGACTGTAGTGAGCCCCCTTTGAAATCTTTCAAAACTCCTTCAGCCTCATTTATTTTCTCTTCCGTAAGGTTTTCCGCATTGCTTAGGACTTCCTTCGCCCATCCGTCGGGTAAAAACTGAACACCAGCGTTTCAAAGTCAGCATGAGAGTTAATCATTCAAGGAATGTCGTAAATTCAAGCCTACCTCAAAAGTAAAAGGATCGATCTAGGGCTGTGAATGAACCTAACCAACATGTTGCTACACATTTACTCAAATTTATTCAATCCTAATTGACCGGAGCACGGTTTAAACTTATTTGAATTGAATAATTCGAGAATATAATCAAGCTTAAATCGAGTTCAAGTATGCATTAAGCTTTATCAAATTCAAATTAGGCTTTAGTGTTAATAAAATAATAATAATAATAATAATCAAAAGGAAATAAACTCTTTAAAAATTCAATTTAAATGAGTCCAATCAAAATAATGTTGAGTTTATTGAGTAGTACTTTAAACTGTGTTTGAACTAAAAAATTTAAATTCAATCGAACTTGAGTTTCAAATTTCAAAGGGAACTTAAACTCACTAGTCAATAAATACACTCGATAAAATTCATTTACACTTCCAACTTAAATAAGCTTACAAAAATATCACATTATTCTCAAGGACATAATATCCAACCCTAGTTATCCTCCTTGAAAAGAAACCTAATGCAAGCATAATAGAACAAGCTGCTTTCAACAAAAAATGGCTCTCATACCATCTTAGAAATGCAAGTCTACCTTAAAAACTTGCTCAAAAAGTTCAAGGTGTAATCATTTATATAAGCATCACATGGGATTCTTGAGTAGGTGGCATAGGACTCTCTCTTATTCACCTACTTCTATCCACTAGTATATAACCATGCATAATGCATCATCATGTAAACATGACTCAGGTTAAGAGGACATGTGCTAACTGCTAGCAATTTGTTTAAATGAAAAGCAATGCTAGTTTAGTTATGATACATATAGCATGTGACATACTAATATGGTTAGAATTGATTTATCCAAAGGAATTATATGTCCAGTAATGGTGGAGACAACTTATTGATTCTTCAAATTATAGCAAAAGTAAATGATATTTCACTAATTAACTCTATTCGTTTCCTTTACTTCCCATTCCCTAAACGATTTATAATTTATTCTACTTTCCAACAGCAACTAAGGACGGCATTAAGTAATAAATGTAAAAGCGCATGACAAGCTATAAACTTAAGTTTTTAAATTAGTTGCACTAAATTTAAGACTATACCAAATTTACAAGGTTAAGTTTTTAAGTTAGTTAGCGATAATACTAATCTTAACGTGGTATTAAAATAAGAGGTTGTGATTTCAGATATCTACATAGACAGTGAATCCTATCTAATTAGATTGTTCACTTAGTGAGGTTTAGTTAAAGTCCTAACCCATAAGTGAGTGCTACAAATTTAAATTTTTAAAATTGGTTATAGTAGACAAAACGATAAATTAAGGGAACCGATGTTTACCCTCTAACTTTCCAACTGTACCACTAACATTGACAATCCTAGATGAATCAGATAGTTGCAGGAGATAAACAAATGCATTAACCACTCTTGTAGCCCCATAATAGTTTGTTTCTAGGCGGTCTTCAGCTAATTTAGATGTCTCTGTCGCAATTCTGATCCAATATGCCAGTTCCTACTCAGTAAAGAAGTATATGTCTTACCTTTAGAGTCTGCAATTGGATAGAGCAATTCACAGAAATCATACGCCATAAAATGAGCCCCCCAACTTTCGATTTTGAAAACTGAGAAGTTTAGCCAATACGATTCTGATTAATCTACATTTAAGTTCCTTCTGATTGCTTAATAGTTAAGGTTTAATTAAGTGCTTGTTTATTTTTTCTGGACTTCTACTTGCTAAAACTGTAACTTAACTAGAGATTTTATAAGTGAGAATTTTAATTTTTCATAATAAAAGAATCAAGAACAACTTAATTGCTGGTAGAATAAGTTAAAAGCTCTTGTTATTGTAATTTGTATACAAGCAACGTTGGTTATTGAGATTTTACCTTTCCGATACCTGAGGCTCTTAAAGCCTCAACATCCAAAATGCATCCACTCCACCAATACCCGCATTATTCACCTACATCAAATTGTTAAACTTCACTAGCTTTCGTTTTCACTATTGGAGCATAAGTTGGATTGTTTTAGGACCGCCGGTCTCTATATCATTTAACACACTTTTCTGCTATTCATGAAATGAAGAAACCTTAAAATCTGCAAACTAAGACCAGTTGCACGTTTTTAGCTAAAAAAAAAAAACCATAGACCGTAGCTTTTTTGAGTTTGTTAGGTACATTTCTGGCAAACACGAATTGCTTTTTTTTTTTTTTTTTGTTTTTTTAATCTACTTAATTCGCAAGCAGAAACCACTGATCATTAGATCCATGTGTGCTAACTTACCGTCTGCATAATGATTCCAGAAAAGCACTTTTTGAGAGTTTACGATATTTGTGTATCCTACCTATAGTTTTAGAGTAAATTTCCAATTTTCTGAAAGGTCAATCATTCATCTTGAAACATATACATACATATATATAAATATATATCTTTTAATGCATTCCGGAATATCAATTGGCCTTGACAAAATTTGCATATCCCAAATCCCAGTCCCTTGTTCACTCCAGTAACAATTGCATACCTTAAAGAAAAATGAAAAAAAGGAATCATAAATCGATAAAAGAAAACAATAGATAGGGTCCTTTAGCATCATTTCGACATTGATCTGAAACCGAGTATTTAGATAACGAACATTCTAAAAAAAAAATGAAATTATAAGTCAAAAGAATATAATAGATATAATAGCAAACAGTCTAAAGAAAATAATAAGCCTAGAATACTTCACTTGTAAGAACGTAATCAAAGTTGGTATTATCAACCTTTTTGTGGTCTCTGCCATGTTTGACTCCTTAATCCTCCTTTATTTAGCTTGGATGAATTGGTTTTAGAGAGGCTTAGCCTGAAGATTATCTAAAAACTATGTTTGTGCACAAAAAAATTGCAAATGGGTCAATGGCTGAACAATCTCAAAACATGGTTCTTAAAAGAAAAAGAAATTACTAATTATTTATTATAAGTTGATCTCATAGAGCGAGATTGAGACCCTTAGACTACTTTTTTATTTTTTTCATTTTAAATATGGGATTTCTTCATTATTTATGTTCTCTTTCTATACGTTAGTTTATGATAAAGCATCTTCCCGACATAGTTTTATGATATGAGTATTTTGCTACCTAAAAACGGAACAGATTTTTTTTTTTTTGCAACTGTAGAAATATTAGAATTATTATTATTTATTCATGCTCATGTGTTCCTTATGTATGCAGCTATATATATCGAACCATTTTTAGTCGGTTATAACAAAGAGATCATTTTCAACTCTTTGACTTTTCTTGCTTCACTTGATGAATCTCCATTGTAGAATATAGTAAGTCTTCATCCTGTTATTCAATATGGTATCTGAGCTCTAGGAAGAGATATTTTCTGATGAATTTTGCTTTACACTTTACTTTGTCTTGGTTTGTTGTGTTCTATGTTTTTCTTATTGCTTGATTGTTTTGGATCATGAGTGGAAATCAAGAAATATCATATAGCGATTTACTATTTCTTTCTAATTCCAATAGTCCTGGAACCATAATTATGAATGTATCATTTAATGGTTTGAATTTTCTTTGTTGCAATCGTGCAATTAAATTGGCCTTAGGTGCACAATCAAAGGTAAAGTTTCTTGACGGTTTAGTACTAAAACTATAAGCAAATTCACAAGGTGAACAGAAGTGGATTCAATGTGATTTTATGGTGAGGTGTTGGATTCTAAACTCTATCTCTAAAGAATTATCCAAAGGTTTCATATATGCTCAATCATCAAATGAGCTTTGGAAAGATATTTGTGAGCAATTTAGACTTATGAATGGACCACTGCTGTATCAATTACAATCTGAAATTGTTAATTTGAAACAAAGATCTGTTAGTGTAACCATGTACTATAATAAACTCAAAAGACTATGGGATGAATTGGATAGTTTATCTACTGTTCCATCTTGCAAGTGTAGTGCTTTTACTAATTGTACTTGTAATCTGATTACAAAACTCAACGATATAGATAATCGGACTAAATTAGCCCAATTCTTGATAAGACTCAATGATGCTTATAAGTACACTCGAGGGCAAATATTATATATGGATCCATTGCTTACGGTGAACAGAGCATATTACTTGGTTTACCAGGTTGAAAAACAGAAACAAGTTACGTCAAGTTGTGGCTTGAGTGATGAATCTTCTATATTTGTTATAGTTAGAGGACCAAAGAGGTCAATCATGGATGATAGAAAAGATAGGAAAGGAAAAGGACTTGTTAGGCCTATTTGTGTGCATTGCAAATGAAGCGGTTGCATGATTGATAGTTGTTTTGAAATCATTGGGTACCCAGAGTGGTTTAAAGGATAAGGAAAAGGAAAAGGCTACTACTAATGTTCAGGTTAATGTGCCTCAGTCATGGAATTTCAGTTCTTTCGGATTAAGTCTAGTTGATACACCATTTGATATTGTATACAATAGCGAAAGCAGTTTTCAGTTGCAAGCTATTGGGAATGAATCATAACTAGTATCCAAGATTTGCCAGCAAGTCATTAAGATGCTTAAGGACCAAAATTTTGGAGATATGTCACATACTTCTCTAATGATAACAACAAGTAACATCTCAGCCACTTTTACTCATAATGATAGCCAATTGGTTTCTTGGATAGCGGACTCAGGTGCTTCGGATCACATAACATCACGTGAACACTATTGTCTTAAAAATATACATTGTCTAACCTAGTACACATTAAATTGCTTAATGGATAGCAAATCCTTGTACATGTTGCAGGTAATGTTTGTCTTAATGACCCTATTGCACTAATTGATGTTTACATTGTTCTTACATTATGCTATAACCTATTATCAGTCAATAAATTACTTACAAACATTAACCTAGTTGCTGTTTTGATTCTCACACTTCTTGTTTTTAGGACCTTAAATTTAAAGCTGTAGTTACTTCAGTTGATGGTTATAAAGGATTATATGTAATGACCTTGAAGCCACCTTATTCTTTCAGTTCAAATATAACATCTGTTCATTCTAGTTTTTCTGTTGATTTGTTTCATCACAAACTTGGCCATATTTCCATTTCTAAACTTTGTCATTTGCCTCAGTTTAAACATATGGATATGACAAATTTCTTTTGTGATACTTGCTTGCTTGCTAAGTTTCATAGATTACCATTTTCAAATAGTTATTCTACATCTCTACATTCTTTTGAATTGATAAACATTGATGTATAGGGACCATAAAATACATGTTCTATATGTAGTGCCAAACTTTTTCTTACCATAGTGGATGACATGAGTAAGAATACTTGAACTTTTTAATGATCCATAAATACCAGGTTGTTTCTATCTTAACCAATTTCTTAGCTTACATACATATACATTTTCAAACCACACCTAAAATTATACATTTTGATAATGGTAGAGAGTTCTTATATAAAGAGTGTCAGGAATTATTTACTAAACATGGCATTGTCCATTAGAAAAGTGTTGTTTATACACCTCAACAAAATGGTGTTATGGAATTAAAACATAGACATTTGCTAGACATAGCCTATGCTCTTTGCATTCATGCTCACTTATTGAAAAAATTTTGGGGAGAGTGTTTACTAATTGCCGTATATCTCATTAACATCATGCCCACCCAATCTTTGAAGTGGCAAACACCTTATCAACTCTTATTTCCTAAGCTACCTTCCTATGATCACTTAAGAGTCTTTGGTTATTTGTGTTATGCTACTGTCATACCAAAATCCTTGAACAAATTTGACACTAGAAATAAATGTTGTGTATTTGTGGGTTACCTATCAGGTCAAAAAGGATATAAGCTTTATGACTTGCATTCTCATAAGTTGTTTGTTAGTAGAGATGTTCATTTTTGTGAGCAAACCTTTCCTTATAAAACCGATACTAGTTCTTTTAATGTCGATGATGTTGTCCTTGCTTATATGTGATTGTTTCCTCTTGAAAATTCAATTGATGACCCAACTTATTCTTCTTCCCCTATTGCATTGTAACTTTTAAACACTAATAGTACTATTCCTTCGCCTACTACATAGTCTCCTATTCATCGGTTTACACGACCTAGACATCCTCTCTAATGGCTTTAAGATTTCATTCTTAATGTTCCATATAATCCTTTAGCTATAGCAACTTCTTCCACTTTATATCCTTTGTTTGATCTTAAAGCTTTCTCTTCACTTCCTTATGACTATGATTTCTTTAGTAAATGTGTTCACTACCAAAGAACCAAGAAATTATCATGAAGCTAAGAAAGATCCTCGATGGCTTGATGTTATGAACAAGGAGCTTTTAGCATTAGATACTAATAATACTAGGGAATTAACTAATTTGCCCCTAGGTAAGCAAGCCATTAGATCTAAGTGGGTTTATAAAATTAAGTATCAACCTGATGGTACCATTGAGAGATATAAAGCCTGGCTTGTAGCTAAGGGCTATACACAAGTAGAAGGGGTAGATCATACTCGTACTTTCTCTTCTATAGCTAAGTTGACTTTGGTGCATGTAATGTTAGCTATTGCAGCTATTAAGAAGTGTCGTGTTGATAAATTAGATGTTAACAATACCTTTCTTCATGGTTTTCTTAATGAGGAAATTTATATGCAAACTTCGGACGGTTATGATGTTCCTAATGGACAGGTTTGTAAGCTTGTAAAGTCCCTTTATGAACTCAAACAAACTTTACAATAATGAAACAAAGAGTTTTCTCGATTTATTGTATCTCTTGGTTTTTAGCCAAATATGATTACTCATTATTTATACGACACACTTTAGTTGGTTTTTCGAGTATTTTCATTTTTGTTGATGATGTTTTACTTTGTGGGGATTCTCTTATTGATATTGCTATTGTCAAAAGTGCACTTGACAATGCTTTTATCGTCAAAGATCTTCAAGAAGTTAGATTTTTCCTTAGTATCGAAATTTGTAAGTTGTTACAAGGATTCATCCTCAATCAACGTAAATTTGCTTTGGACATTCTTTCAGATGTGGGATTAACTGGAGCAAAGCCTGCTTCGGCTCCTTTTCCATCAGGACTTTCTCTTAACAATACTTCTAGACAATTGCTCTCAGATCTTAGTATGTTTAGGCGGATTGTGGGTTGCCTACTTTATGTGACCTTAACTTAGCTTAAATTAACTTACTCCGTTCAATAGTTGAGTCAATTTATTTCGACTCCTCGCACTTCACATTAAAAGGCTGTGATGCGTACACTTAGGTATCTTAAAGGGACAATTGATAAGGGACTCTTTTATTCATCTAATAGTCTTTTATCACTACTTAGATACAGCGATGTAGACTGCGGTTCTTCTAAGTTTGATTGCAAGTCGCTTACTAGTTTTTGTATGTTTGTCAAGACTTCTTTGGTATCCTAGAAAACAAAGAAGCAAAGCAAATGACTGTTTCAACTTCGTTGGCCAAAGTCGAATATTGCAACCTTACTGCTACTACAAAAGAACTATTGTGGCTCTCTTTTCTCCTCCAACACTTATGTATCACTTAATCACTTCCTATTTCATTATTTACGAACAGCAGGTCAACTCAAATGATAGCTAAAAATCCCTGTTTTCATGCCCATACTAAGCACATTGAAGTTGATGTCCACTTCATTCGCAACATATTGCTTCTAGTTTCCTTTACGTTGAGTATGTTCCATCTGCTTTGTAGCTTGGGAATCCACTGACAAAACCTCTTATAGAGTCATGACTTCCTTTGTTTTTGTCCAAGTTTGGCACGTTACTATGGCCAACTTGAGGGGGTATGTATGGGGGAGGGTAGGGGGAGAATATTAGAATTGTTATTATTTATTCTTGCTCACGTGTTCCTCATGTGATTACTTGATGATTGCAATATGTATATAAATGAGTTATTGTATTCAACTGTGTATACTGAACCATTTCTAGTCAGTTGTAACAAAGAAATTGTTTTCAACTCTTTGACTTTTCTTGCTTCGTTGGATCAATATCCATTGTTGAATACAGTAAGTCTTCATCATGTTATTCAACAACAATATTACAATTTGGGGATTCGATTCTCGATTCATTCAAATGGGGGACCGGTGATAACGCTGTTGAGCTACAATGATTTTGACAAAAAATTTATAACTTTTTTTAAAAATCTAAAATTCAAAAAGCTGATAAAAATGTTTCGATTACCAAAAGGTATCTTCTATCTTGAAAAATCATATACGAGTGTAAGATAAAACCAAAACTTTTATTATGAAACGATACCTCTCTCTGTATTCCATCAATATCTTGCTATTGTGTATAGAAGATATTTAGGATGAACATTGATTTTTACTTTTACACCAACGGGATTTAAAACACTGCTTAGGAATACGAAAGTTTATCTAATACCTGAACATGCACACTTTAGTTGTGCTTTTACAGTTTTTTTAAAAAAATTCATTTAAAATAAAGACAAAATATGTACTAGAAACTGACGTTGTTCCTAAAACTAATCTTTTTTTAATATATTTTATGTATATGTATGTATATTTAATGATTACAATGAGAAAGCGATATTTAAACTTGATCATCCATTTAAAAAACCAGCTTCATATCATTTGGGTCTAAGATACAAAAACATTTGATGTAGAAATGCCAACTATAAGATATATAGATTTTGACAAAACTATCTCAGTAGACCTTTGCATTTACTAGAGAAAGAATTACAATGGAGGGTGCCATATTCAGACATGAATTGAAATAATGGATCAATGTTTTAGTAACTACTTAAAATAAGAAATTGTTGTTGTAATACCATTAGAATTAACTGATGTGCTCGTTATCTACCACATGGTACTTATATGGGCATGCCTAGTAAACACTTGCAATGATGTGTATTTTTAGATATAAATAAAAAAAACTAAATAAAAATATAGAAAATTAAAAAATAATAAAAAAGAAATAGAAAATTAAAAAAATTGAAAGGAAATAGTTTAATATAAATATAATAGTATAAGTAATTAAAAAATCAAGAAAAATATTCAAAAATTAAAAAAATAAAACATAAATCTAGCCACCTACTTGTCTTAGGGTGGCTAATTTAGTTTGGTTCTAATTAGTGGGTGATGACCCGCTTAAAAGTGGGTCTTTGGCCCACCAAACGGCCTTAAGGTAATTGCCCATTACATGGCCATATATGTAAAGAAAAAAATAAAAAAGAAATGTTAAAAAATCAAGAAAAATATTCAAAAATTAAAAAAATAAAACATAAATCTAGCCACCTACTTGTCTTAGGGTGGCTAATTTAGTTTGGTTCTAATTAGTGGGTGATGACCCGCTTAAAAGTGGGTCTTTGGCCCACCAAACGGCCTTAAGGTAATTGCCCATTACATGGCCATATATGTAAAGAAAAAAATAAAAAAGAAATGTTAAAAAATCAAGAAAAATATTCAAAAATTAAAAAAATAAAACATAAATCTAGCCACCTACTTGTCTTAGGGTGGCTAATTTAGTTTGGTTCTAATTAGTGGGTGATGACCCGCTTAAAAGTGGGTCTTTGGCCCACCAAACGGCCTTAAGGTAATTGCCCATTACATGGCCATATATGTAAAGAAAAAAATAAAAAAGAAATGTTAAAAAATCAAGAAAAATATTCAAAAATTAAAAAAATAAAACATAAATCTAGCCACCTACTTGTCTTAGGGTGGCTAATTTAGTTTGGTTCTAATTAGTGGGTGATGACCCGCTTAAAAGTGGGTCTTTGGCCCACCAAACGGCCTTAAGGTAATTGCCCATTACATGGCCATATATGTAAAGAAAAAAATAAAAAAGAAATGTTAAAAAATCAAGAAAAATATTCAAAAATTAAAAAAATAAAACATAAATCTAGCCACCTACTTGTCTTAGGGTGGCTAATTTAGTTTGGTTCTAATTAGTGGGTGATGACCCGCTTAAAAGTGGGTCTTTGGCCCACCAAACGGCCTTAAGGTAATTGCCCATTACATGGCCATATATGTAAAGAAAAAAATAAAAAAGAAATGTTAAAAAATCAAGAAAAATATTCAAAAATTAAAAAAATAAAACATAAATCTAGCCACCTACTTGTCTTAGGGTGGCTAATTTAGTTTGGTTCTAATTAGTGGGTGATGACCCGCTTAAAAGTGGGTCTTTGGCCCACCAAACGGCCTTAAGGTAATTGCCCATTACATGGCCATATATGTAAAGAAAAAAATAAAAAAGAAATGTTAAAAAATCAAGAAAAATATTCAAAAATTAAAAAAATAAAACATAAATCTAGCCACCTACTTGTCTTAGGGTGGCTAATTTAGTTTGGTTCTAATTAGTGGGTGATGACCCGCTTAAAAGTGGGTCTTTGGCCCACCAAACGGCCTTAAGGTAATTGCCCATTACATGGCCATATATGTAAAGAAAAAAATAAAAAAGAAATGTTAAAAAATCAAGAAAAATATTCAAAAATTAAAAAAATAAAACATAAATCTAGCCACCTACTTGTCTTAGGGTGGCTAATTTAGTTTGGTTCTAATTAGTGGGTGATGACCCGCTTAAAAGTGGGTCTTTGGCCCACCAAACGGCCTTAAGGTAATTGCCCATTACATGGCCATATATGTAAAGAAAAAAATAAAAAAGAAATGTTAAAAAATCAAGAAAAATATTCAAAAATTAAAAAAATAAAACATAAATCTAGCCACCTACTTGTCTTAGGGTGGCTAATTTAGTTTGGTTCTAATTAGTGGGTGATGACCCGCTTAAAAGTGGGTCTTTGGCCCACCAAACGGCCTTAAGGTAATTGCCCATTACATGGCCATATATGTAAAGAAAAAAATAAAAAAGAAATGTTAAAAAATCAAGAAAAATATTCAAAAATTAAAAAAATAAAACATAAATCTAGCCACCTACTTGTCTTAGGGTGGCTAATTTAGTTTGGTTCTAATTAGTGGGTGATGACCCGCTTAAAAGTGGGTCTTTGGCCCACCAAACGGCCTTAAGGTAATTGCCCATTACATGGCCATATATGTAAAGAAAAAAATAAAAAAGAAATGTTAAAAAATCAAGAAAAATATTCAAAAATTAAAAAAATAAAACATAAATCTAGCCACCTACTTGTCTTAGGGTGGCTAATTTAGTTTGGTTCTAATTAGTGGGTGATGACCCGCTTAAAAGTGGGTCTTTGGCCCACCAAACGGCCTTAAGGTAATTGCCCATTACATGGCCATATATGTAAAGAAAAAAATAAAAAAGAAATGTTAAAAAATCAAGAAAAATATTCAAAAATTAAAAAAATAAAACATAAATCTAGCCACCTACTTGTCTTAGGGTGGCTAATTTAGTTTGGTTCTAATTAGTGGGTGATGACCCGCTTAAAAGTGGGTCTTTGGCCCACCAAACGGCCTTAAGGTAATTGCCCATTACATGGCCATATATGTAAAGAAAAAAATAAAAAAGAAATGTTAAAAAATCAAGAAAAATATTCAAAAATTAAAAAAATAAAACATAAATCTAGCCACCTACTTGTCTTAGGGTGGCTAATTTAGTTTGGTTCTAATTAGTGGGTGATGACCCGCTTAAAAGTGGGTCTTTGGCCCACCAAACGGCCTTAAGGTAATTGCCCATTACATGGCCATATATGTAAAGAAAAAAATAAAAAAGAAATGTTAAAAAATCAAGAAAAATATTCAAAAATTAAAAAAATAAAACATAAATCTAGCCACCTACTTGTCTTAGGGTGGCTAATTTAGTTTGGTTCTAATTAGTGGGTGATGACCCGCTTAAAAGTGGGTCTTTGGCCCACCAAACGGCCTTAAGGTAATTGCCCATTACATGGCCATATATGTAAAGAAAAAAATAAAAAAGAAATGTTAAAAAATCAAGAAAAATATTCAAAAATTAAAAAAATAAAACATAAATCTAGCCACCTACTTGTCTTAGGGTGGCTAATTTAGTTTGGTTCTAATTAGTGGGTGATGACCCGCTTAAAAGTGGGTCTTTGGCCCACCAAACGGCCTTAAGGTAATTGCCCATTACATGGCCATATATGTAAAGAAAAAAATAAAAAAGAAATGTTAAAAAATCAAGAAAAATATTCAAAAATTAAAAAAATAAAACATAAATCTAGCCACCTACTTGTCTTAGGGTGGCTAATTTAGTTTGGTTCTAATTAGTGGGTGATGACCCGCTTAAAAGTGGGTCTTTGGCCCACCAAACGGCCTTAAGGTAATTGCCCATTACATGGCCATATATGTAAAGAAAAAAATAAAAAAGAAATGTTAAAAAATCAAGAAAAATATTCAAAAATTAAAAAAATAAAACATAAATCTAGCCACCTACTTGTCTTAGGGTGGCTAATTTAGTTTGGTTCTAATTAGTGGGTGATGACCCGCTTAAAAGTGGGTCTTTGGCCCACCAAACGGCCTTAAGGTAATTGCCCATTACATGGCCATATATGTAAAGAAAAAAATAAAAAAGAAATGTTAAAAAATCAAGAAAAATATTCAAAAATTAAAAAAATAAAACATAAATCTAGCCACCTACTTGTCTTAGGGTGGCTAATTTAGTTTGGTTCTAATTAGTGGGTGATGACCCGCTTAAAAGTGGGTCTTTGGCCCACCAAACGGCCTTAAGGTAATTGCCCATTACATGGCCATATATGTAAAGAAAAAAATAAAAAAGAAATGTTAAAAAATCAAGAAAAATATTCAAAAATTAAAAAAATAAAACATAAATCTAGCCACCTACTTGTCTTAGGGTGGCTAATTTAGTTTGGTTCTAATTAGTGGGTGATGACCCGCTTAAAAGTGGGTCTTTGGCCCACCAAACGGCCTTAAGGTAATTGCCCATTACATGGCCATATATGTAAAGAAAAAAATAAAAAAGAAATGTTAAAAAATCAAGAAAAATATTCAAAAATTAAAAAAATAAAACATAAATCTAGCCACCTACTTGTCTTAGGGTGGCTAATTTAGTTTGGTTCTAATTAGTGGGTGATGACCCGCTTAAAAGTGGGTCTTTGGCCCACCAAACGGCCTTAAGGTAATTGCCCATTACATGGCCATATATGTAAAGAAAAAAATAAAAAAGAAATGTTAAAAAATCAAGAAAAATATTCAAAAATTAAAAAAATAAAACATAAATCTAGCCACCTACTTGTCTTAGGGTGGCTAATTTAGTTTGGTTCTAATTAGTGGGTGATGACCCGCTTAAAAGTGGGTCTTTGGCCCACCAAACGGCCTTAAGGTAATTGCCCATTACATGGCCATATATGTAAAGAAAAAAATAAAAAAGAAATGTTAAAAAATCAAGAAAAATATTCAAAAATTAAAAAAATAAAACATAAATCTAGCCACCTACTTGTCTTAGGGTGGCTAATTTAGTTTGGTTCTAATTAGTGGGTGATGACCCGCTTAAAAGTGGGTCTTTGGCCCACCAAACGGCCTTAAGGTAATTGCCCATTACATGGCCATATATGTAAAGAAAAAAATAAAAAAGAAATGTTAAAAAATCAAGAAAAATATTCAAAAATTAAAAAAATAAAACATAAATCTAGCCACCTACTTGTCTTAGGGTGGCTAATTTAGTTTGGTTCTAATTAGTGGGTGATGACCCGCTTAAAAGTGGGTCTTTGGCCCACCAAACGGCCTTAAGGTAATTGCCCATTACATGGCCATATATGTAAAGAAAAAAATAAAAAAGAAATGTTAAAAAATCAAGAAAAATATTCAAAAATTAAAAAAATAAAACATAAATCTAGCCACCTACTTGTCTTAGGGTGGCTAATTTAGTTTGGTTCTAATTAGTGGGTGATGACCCGCTTAAAAGTGGGTCTTTGGCCCACCAAACGGCCTTAAGGTAATTGCCCATTACATGGCCATATATGTAAAGAAAAAAATAAAAAAGAAATGTTAAAAAATCAAGAAAAATATTCAAAAATTAAAAAAATAAAACATAAATCTAGCCACCTACTTGTCTTAGGGTGGCTAATTTAGTTTGGTTCTAATTAGTGGGTGATGACCCGCTTAAAAGTGGGTCTTTGGCCCACCAAACGGCCTTAAGGTAATTGCCCATTACATGGCCATATATGTAAAGAAAAAAATAAAAAAGAAATGTTAAAAAATCAAGAAAAATATTCAAAAATTAAAAAAATAAAACATAAATCTAGCCACCTACTTGTCTTAGGGTGGCTAATTTAGTTTGGTTCTAATTAGTGGGTGATGACCCGCTTAAAAGTGGGTCTTTGGCCCACCAAACGGCCTTAAGGTAATTGCCCATTACATGGCCATATATGTAAAGAAAAAAATAAAAAAGAAATGTTAAAAAATCAAGAAAAATATTCAAAAATTAAAAAAATAAAACATAAATCTAGCCACCTACTTGTCTTAGGGTGGCTAATTTAGTTTGGTTCTAATTAGTGGGTGATGACCCGCTTAAAAGTGGGTCTTTGGCCCACCAAACGGCCTTAAGGTAATTGCCCATTACATGGCCATATATGTAAAGAAAAAAATAAAAAAGAAATGTTAAAAAATCAAGAAAAATATTCAAAAATTAAAAAAATAAAACATAAATCTAGCCACCTACTTGTCTTAGGGTGGCTAATTTAGTTTGGTTCTAATTAGTGGGTGATGACCCGCTTAAAAGTGGGTCTTTGGCCCACCAAACGGCCTTAAGGTAATTGCCCATTACATGGCCATATATGTAAAGAAAAAAATAAAAAAGAAATGTTAAAAAATCAAGAAAAATATTCAAAAATTAAAAAAATAAAACATAAATCTAGCCACCTACTTGTCTTAGGGTGGCTAATTTAGTTTGGTTCTAATTAGTGGGTGATGACCCGCTTAAAAGTGGGTCTTTGGCCCACCAAACGGCCTTAAGGTAATTGCCCATTACATGGCCATATATGTAAAGAAAAAAATAAAAAAGAAATGTTAAAAAATCAAGAAAAATATTCAAAAATTAAAAAAATAAAACATAAATCTAGCCACCTACTTGTCTTAGGGTGGCTAATTTAGTTTGGTTCTAATTAGTGGGTGATGACCCGCTTAAAAGTGGGTCTTTGGCCCACCAAACGGCCTTAAGGTAATTGCCCATTACATGGCCATATATGTAAAGAAAAAAATAAAAAAGAAATGTTAAAAAATCAAGAAAAATATTCAAAAATTAAAAAAATAAAACATAAATCTAGCCACCTACTTGTCTTAGGGTGGCTAATTTAGTTTGGTTCTAATTAGTGGGTGATGACCCGCTTAAAAGTGGGTCTTTGGCCCACCAAACGGCCTTAAGGTAATTGCCCATTACATGGCCATATATGTAAAGAAAAAAATAAAAAAGAAATGTTAAAAAATCAAGAAAAATATTCAAAAATTAAAAAAATAAAACATAAATCTAGCCACCTACTTGTCTTAGGGTGGCTAATTTAGTTTGGTTCTAATTAGTGGGTGATGACCCGCTTAAAAGTGGGTCTTTGGCCCACCAAACGGCCTTAAGGTAATTGCCCATTACATGGCCATATATGTAAAGAAAAAAATAAAAAAGAAATGTTAAAAAATCAAGAAAAATATTCAAAAATTAAAAAAATAAAACATAAATCTAGCCACCTACTTGTCTTAGGGTGGCTAATTTAGTTTGGTTCTAATTAGTGGGTGATGACCCGCTTAAAAGTGGGTCTTTGGCCCACCAAACGGCCTTAAGGTAATTGCCCATTACATGGCCATATATGTAAAGAAAAAAATAAAAAAGAAATGTTAAAAAATCAAGAAAAATATTCAAAAATTAAAAAAATAAAACATAAATCTAGCCACCTACTTGTCTTAGGGTGGCTAATTTAGTTTGGTTCTAATTAGTGGGTGATGACCCGCTTAAAAGTGGGTCTTTGGCCCACCAAACGGCCTTAAGGTAATTGCCCATTACATGGCCATATATGTAAAGAAAAAAATAAAAAAGAAATGTTAAAAAATCAAGAAAAATATTCAAAAATTAAAAAAATAAAACATAAATCTAGCCACCTACTTGTCTTAGGGTGGCTAATTTAGTTTGGTTCTAATTAGTGGGTGATGACCCGCTTAAAAGTGGGTCTTTGGCCCACCAAACGGCCTTAAGGTAATTGCCCATTACATGGCCATATATGTAAAGAAAAAAATAAAAAAGAAATGTTAAAAAATCAAGAAAAATATTCAAAAATTAAAAAAATAAAACATAAATCTAGCCACCTACTTGTCTTAGGGTGGCTAATTTAGTTTGGTTCTAATTAGTGGGTGATGACCCGCTTAAAAGTGGGTCTTTGGCCCACCAAACGGCCTTAAGGTAATTGCCCATTACATGGCCATATATGTAAAGAAAAAAATAAAAAAGAAATGTTAAAAAATCAAGAAAAATATTCAAAAATTAAAAAAATAAAACATAAATCTAGCCACCTACTTGTCTTAGGGTGGCTAATTTAGTTTGGTTCTAATTAGTGGGTGATGACCCGCTTAAAAGTGGGTCTTTGGCCCACCAAACGGCCTTAAGGTAATTGCCCATTACATGGCCATATATGTAAAGAAAAAAATAAAAAAGAAATGTTAAAAAATCAAGAAAAATATTCAAAAATTAAAAAAATAAAACATAAATCTAGCCACCTACTTGTCTTAGGGTGGCTAATTTAGTTTGGTTCTAATTAGTGGGTGATGACCCGCTTAAAAGTGGGTCTTTGGCCCACCAAACGGCCTTAAGGTAATTGCCCATTACATGGCCATATATGTAAAGAAAAAAATAAAAANATGAAACTTAGCTCTACTAATAAACGGCTTAGACTTGTCCATAAATGTATTTGGCATTGAGCTCAGCATCCAATTCTGTTTACCGACCGACCAATCCATTTGAGATAGAGGTTTTTTGAAACATTTTATCTAAGTTTTAATCTTAATAATGTAACTCTGATAGAGATCTTGTATAACTAATAATGAGGTGTCTTGAGAAATTTTAAATCTTTATTTCCATGTTGAAAGGTGTAGTTATCTTTTCTATGACGTAATGCCTGTTTTGTTAACAATATTAACTATCATATCTTGTTTCTATATATGTTTGGAAAACTGTAGTTCTCAAATTATTCAAACATGAGGTATACGGTTAAACTTACTTTTGCTTGATATGCAAACAATCTTAAATAGTGGACAAGTGCTTTTTGGATCTATGATTCTTTTTTATATCTGTTAGGTTCTGATTATTTGAAAATACTAGAGAAAACGAGAAAGATAATAAATTATTAATAAACGTACATTTTTTGTCCTTAAAATTTCATCGGTTTTCTATTTGAATCGCAAACATTTACAAAAATTTAGAAATGAGTACTTTCTATAATACCATTAATTTTTCTCTTAATATATGACATATGGCATGTTTTGATTTGTCTAAGCAATTATATTAAATAAATAATATAGTAAAATATAAAACTAAGAAAAAGATAGAAAAATTATAAAGAAAAACAATAAATAAAATCACAAAAAGAAAAGAAAAGGAGAAAAAGTTGCAAAAATTTAAAAAGAAAAAGATTTGACTATCCTTTAGTCTTTGACTAGCCGAAATATTCGCAAGCTGTAAGGTAAGTCCTGACTAACTAAGAAAAAGAGGGTCTTTTGACTCAACCATCGGTATTTAGGGGAGAAAAAAAAAAAAAAAAAAGAAGAAAAAATCCTTAAAACCCAATTGGATAGCTATTCACCACCGTAGATAAGTCAGGTGATGCACTTTTTTTAGTAAATTATGACCCACCTTGCAACTTGAGACATTTTGACCGCCTTAAGGTCAAGTGTTCTTTTTCAATTCTTACCTTTTTTTCTTTTTAAATTTGCTAAATTAATTTTATTTTATTAATTTATTTAATTATTATGTAATTACTTATATTATTTATTTTGTTAGGTAGTTATATTATTTATTTAAATCAACCATATATACAAATCAAAGATGGCGACATGGTAAATATTAACCAGTCTTTCACTTCATAAAATAGAATGAGAAGAAATGGAATTAGAATTCCATAAGAAATATAATAAGGGTATAATATATATTACTTTATTTAGTTGGATTTATAAGCAATTTAAGAATAGATATATAATATAACTTTAATAACTAAATTATCCTCGATCCGTTTTCTCTCTCAATTAATCCAAAAATAACAGGCAATAATGGTGGTGGTTAACGATGATGGTGGCGGTAGTGACTGCAATAGTGGTGATAGTTAATAATGGTAATGGTCCCAATAGTTACGGTAGTTACGGTGATTGGTGGCAGTGGTGGCAATAGTGATTAGTAATGGTGATTGTCATAGCAACGGTGGCGATGATGATTAGTAGTAGTGGTGGTTAATAGTAGGCGATGATGATAGTAGCTATAGTGATTAGTGACAATAGTAGCAACGGCAACGACAACGGCAGCAACAGCGGTAATGGTAATGTCAATAGTTACAGTAATGATGGCTGGTGATAGTAGTATCAATAGCTATAGTGGCAATGATGATAGTGGTTGTGACTGTGGTTGTAGTAGTGGCGATCACTACGATGGTTAATAGTGGTGGCGGCGGCAGTGGCGGCGGCGACAGTAGCAACGGCAGTAATAGTAGTAATAGTGATAAAGAATCGTGATTCTTTGATTTAATTAAAAAATCCTTTTTACTTGATTTCAAGTAATAGAGATTTCTATAGAATTGCATTTTCATGATAAAAAACCAAATGAACGTCATAATAAAGAATAAGAAGATAACGGAATTACAAAATTCCATAAAGTGAACATGCTATAAAGGAAAACTTCATGGTGTTAGAAAAATTCTAATTTTGTTAGGTTTATGAAATGTTGAAGATTAAGGCCATATTGGTTTTAAGAAAAATGACATGTTAAAGCAAACCATTTTCTCTTAAAAAATATTTTCACAAAAATCATATATTTTTATGTGTTTGGATATTTTTATACAAATGTGTTAAAAAGCTTTTTCAATGTTTAACTAACAAATATTGTGTACCTTATAACTTTACCTAAATATATTAATATTTGCATGTTAATATAAATTTATTATATCAAACGTTTTATTTAAAAGCAAAAGTATAAATGTAAATGATTTTTTAATATACATTATTATAAATGCTTTAGTTGATTTTGATAATATTTTAATAATTTTATATATTTTTTTTATATCAAACATTTTATTTAAAAGTAAAAGTATAAATGTAAATGATTTTTTAATATACATTATTTTAACTACTTTAGTTGATCTTAATGATATTTTAATAAGTCTACAATTTTTTTACCCGATATAATTTTTTTATGTTTAAAATCTAATTTATAATTAAGTTACAACAATAATAAAAAAAGAAAATCATTTCCTTAGAGTTAAAACATTTAGAATATTATATGGGAAAACGGCATTACTTTTTAAAAAGACTAAGTTGTTTTTTGGAAAAATAGAAGAATTTTTGTTTTAATGGATGGACATTTTCCTTTATAAGAGAAAATATTTTCTACTTAAACCACCTTTTTTAATAAAACAAGGGAAAATAGGAAAGAAAAATGATTTTTGAAAAATATTTTTCTTAAAACAATTGGGCCCAAAATTTTTTAACTTAAAAGGTAAGATAAATTATAGTGACTACCTTTAAAAGATTCATAAATTGCATGGACTACTAGTTTTTTTTTTTAAGTCGGCACATATCTCTTAAAAGTTGATTCGATAGTTTTAAGTTGATTAATTGGTATTTACAATATATATTTAAATTAATAAATGTATTTTATTAAGAAAAAAATCTAGAAATTTAAGAAAATGGAAAAAGAAAAAAGACAAATGAGGTCTGTCCATTTTTCAACCACTCCTGAGCTAGGCGTGGTCGGCAACCACCCTGCTGCTTGCCATGACGCGACACCCAACATGTTTATCGGATTAGAAACGCCATTTAGAAATAGGAAATTTTCCGTTTCTCAAAGAAAGGCCTATGTTAAAAGGCCTATGTCAAAAGGGTACATTTAAAGTAAGTCGGAAAAAAAAAAAAAGTTGATAGTAACATTACCAAAAATTATGCTATTAGCAAAAAGTCGTAAAAAAAAAAAAAAATTGGTAGATAATAATCTTTATCATGTTATAAAAAAGTAAACACAATATTTCTAAAAAAATATAATTAAAAGAAAAACTTAATATTAAATCACCCTGTCCAAAGAAATTCCCCAGCTAAACAAACACAAAACACTAACCAAAAAGCAACGTCAACACCAACATCGTTGCTAAAACTAAGCTCTTTAATAGTGTAACATCTTTCGTCCTATGTGAAACTCAACGATGGGATGCATAGACTTTGACGAAACAAGGAGCGGCAATAGAATTACCAAACACACACTCGGTGGCAGTACGTATCCTAGGTTGTTTATGCTGGTTGATCTTAGCATTTATCGAAAGTACACTAAGATGAATAGGTATACAATTGTACAATTTTATGCTCCAGAACGTTAAGAATTGGAAGATAGCGGATGGGTCTTTTGGCATGAAAATGAACATACGGGTACATGATGGCAGTCCATGTACTTATTGTATCCGTATGTACAAACAACTACACAGAAGCTAAGATATATATACATATATATCACTTAATATTTATTCTATTTACATAATTTTTTATCTTTATTATTGATATTTACACCTCAAACCTTTAAAAATTGTTGCTTTTAGATTATATTCAATCGGTATGCAGTTAAATAAAATAATTAAAAAATAAATAAGTAATACATTAAATTGGAATAAGTAGAAGAAAATTCTTATTTTTCTCTCTTTGTTCCTCCTTTTTTTTTTTAATCACTTGTCATACTTAATTTTTGTTTTTTCAGTTACCCTTTCAAGGAAAAAATTTAAATACGACTAAAGGGGATTAACCCAGCATATACAAAAGACCTTCAGTAATAAATCATTTCATCTAATAATTATAATACAATCTTACCTACCTCACCTACTGTTTGATTAGGTAGATCCAACTTCACAAATTATGATACAATCTGGGACATTCTGGAACCTCCAAAACATTTCAGTTTCTGGTCTTCTATCTAGACTTCGGCTTCTAGCTTCTTCCCTTAGAATGTGCTGAGAAGAATCAAATGGGCTAGGAAAAGCCTTATGGATCTTAATGTCTATAGAAAGCCCATGACATATATATATATATATATATATATATAATATGATAAAGCGGAAGACTTATTTTGGTGGCTTTATAACTTTTAATTTTATATTAAATCTTCACAATTTGAAAAGTACTTGCCAAATCAATCACTCTCTTAAAAGTTAATTTTAGTATAATGTACAAATATAGGATACTAAGTTTGAATATATATGTATGTGTGTGGTTACTCTTTTTATTTAACATGTATAACAGGATGCAACATTTGCTAGTCTATATTCAAAAACCTAAATAAAACCACTACCAATAAATCAATGGATCTTGTTAGGTAAAGTCACATATGGCGATATTATATGAAGTCGTACTTATAAATGTGTTATAAATAAGTAGATACTAGTATAAACATACAAAATTCGATACACATTATCACTACTAGAATTTGTAAATTTATAATAGAATTTATTTGTTTTTACTGCATTTTAACTCAATTTTATATGCAGCGACTTCACCCAATGATTTTCCTTAATTCAGTATGTATATTTTTAAAATTAGAGGCGAAAAAATCACATGTATCTAACAATAGTTTTTGTGTTTAGTTGCAATATCTTTTGATTTTAATGAAACGAAAAAGAATTTTTCTTTCTAGACTATTCTTGTTTGACCTTTCAAAGGACAAGAGGACCTTCCTAACTTCTAAATTATTGAGACAATATATTGGTTTACTTTTCTTTTCTTTTTCTTTTTTTAAAATCCATTGGTTTTCTTATTTACTTTTAGATAAAAGTCAATGTTAATAAATTGCAATGTATATTGTAACTCTTTGGACTCAGGATCCCACACACCGTTACATGTCACTAGTTAATAGGCTTTAAAACTATTGCTAAATTCTCCGATTCATGAAAAATACGATCCATTAAATTCATAAACTATTGAAACTCCAATTTCAAAGTATTTAAACATTTTAATAAATTTTCCACACCAAAAGCGACAAATTCATTAACTTCCCCAATCTGTTTACTCAACTAATTATGAAAGGAAAACCAAAGAACATAGTTCCAATAGACCATGACCATAGTTTAACAACGGCTTCAATTAACCCCTTCTAATAGCTCTAATACTGCTTATTCTCATAATAATAATAATAATAATAGTCTACATAGTTATCATTTTAGTAATAGTAACGATCTCCCCAATCCTCATAATCTACATACCTATATTTAGTATACTTCTCATAATCATCACACTAACTTTCTACGGTTAGAAAAAATGAAGGGGTAAGTTAAAACTCGGTACATAATACATAATCACATCCATATGAACAAACAATGTCAATTCACATGCAATAAATGTAAAATAAGTAAACTACACAACATTTTATTGTCTTTACTTTTAGCATCACACAACATACAATGAAGGTATTCAACTACTCATGACTTCCTCGTATCATAGCTTATAAACTTAACATTAGGTATGCTTGTTCAGGCCTCTCTACAGCCAAGTGTTGGGCATGCCTCTTGGGCCCTTCTACAAGGTAATCTACCTTAGATCCTTTTCATGCAAAAGTCCACTAGGAACAACGCATCAAATGGATCATCAGTGTTGCCCATTAAGGATTTGTTGCTTTGGCCCCTAAGACAAGCCAACCACAAGCAACAAACAATTATTTAAAGTTAGATATCTATTTAGTCTAATTTTTCAATTTATTATCCTAACAATCACAAACAACAAATATATGTCATATACTTAGAATAGTTGAAAGAACCTGATCACAACTATCTTTAATTGAATCATCTAAAAACAACAATGAATAAACTATTTTAGTAAGATCATATAACTCCCTTTAGGTTCACTAAGAGAGTAGGATGAAGCTAGAAGTAACTAGCTAAATAAAGAAATATGAAGGGTAAACAACTAAAGGAATAACGGTTAAGAAGTGTGACCTTGAACCTTAGCCATAATTCTCTTTAAATTATAAAACAACAAGTTCACAACATAGATCACGGCTGTGATTTTTTGCCGTAATCCTCTTTGGACCTTACCCTCATAAGATCATAGTCATGATCAATCCTGTACTCTTAGACTGTAATCCTCTCATGATTAATTTCTTCTCTAAAAACACACATAAACTTCACCTTCAACTCATTTATGGGAATCATGGTTAGAAGCACACCCTTATTTCACCAAACCCGCCTCATTGAACCCTTGATTCAATCTTACAATCCCATTCTCCCTCCTATCCTTTTATGCTTCAAATTCATCTCTAACATATGTTTGGAACCATAATTCTTACCAAAGAGAAAAGACTCTGATTAAGGGAGTACTTACCTTAACTCAATGAAACACTAGAGTGATCCTTCACTCTTCCTCAATTTGATTTAGTGTACAACCTTAAAGATCAAAACAAGACTCTTAGACTCATATAAAAACTCCTAATGCATAATTAATTCGATTCTTACCAATGAAAATCTTCTAAGGTTATGAAAGGCTTACGTTCTACATTTCACCAACGTATTACACTTGCATTACTATCAAAGATCTCAATCAATCTAACTATTTCTGTGAAGAAAACCATTAAGATTTTGAGAGAAATCTAACTTACCTTAAGGGTTTACAGATTCATACTAGAAGAGCAAAAGAGCTTAAATAAGCCTCCTAAAAGAATAACAATATGTTTTTGTACACTTTTAAGTTAAAACTTTTGTGCACTTCAGTTATTATCCCTCATTAAATTGTTATCATTTACCTTAACACCCTCACTTATTATTAATCTACTTTCTATAACAAAACCTTATTCTATTATAACTCTTATATTGAAAGCAATAAACATACCTTAAGTGTTAGAGTTCAAGGTTTAAAGTAGGAATTAAGAGACAATGCCTTTTAAGGAAAACTCTAGCTTAACATCTAACCCTACCCATACCCTCTCCCCACAAAATTGACTTCTAGAGATCAATATGGCAACTTTCTTTACTGTAGGAAGAAACAGTTGGTTGGTGAAGATAATAGTATACGGGATGATCTGGTGGATATGGATGAATCTTTGTTTGCTCAAAATCCCCCTACAATGAAATTGTCTTTTAGAGATACAGTTATCTCTCATATCCCTAGAGCATATGAAAAATTTTAATTTTCTAGGAGAAAAGACAAGGAAACTATAGATTATGATTATGATTCAATTGACATAGAAGAAAGAATATTGAATGAAAATGCAAATGTAGGCATGTGTTACGTGAATTTCTCCAAAGCTAAGAAGGATGTAACGTATGCCCTATGGAAGAACACGCTTATAGCTAAGATTATGGGACCCAACTTTGGCTATAAGATAATGTTAGATCACCGGAAATGGATGTGGAAATCGTTAACCCCCTTTAGGCTTATATACACTGGTGCTAGGTCCTTTTAAGTAACCCTAGATAGTACAATAAACTTTCATTAGGTTATACAAAATGGTCCTTAGTTCATAAATGAGTACTACCTTGCTCCAAAATGATGGGAACTAGATTTTTGCCTAGAAACTTTAGGTTTTGAGGCTATTGCTATTTGGGTATGTATTATCGATTGACTAGTTGAATATTTTCCTCCTCTTGCAATAAGGAGGATAGGAGAGAAAATAGGTCTAGTTCTCCATTGTAACTCTTATACTATTAGGCTAGAGAGAGCAGCTTTGCTTGTCTTTGCATGCAAGTTAATATGGATGTTTCCCTCAAACACACAGTTGTCATAAATAAGATTTGGTATAAAATTAAGTACGAAGGTCTCCCAAATTTATGTGAACACTATGGACATATTAATCATAATAAATTTATCTATCCAGATTGAAAATTTGCTAAGGGAAAGGATATTGAAAAAGAAGAAGTCTTAATAGGTATGACATATGTCCAATAGGTAAAGATGGAGGAGATGCTTAGGAAAGAGATTTGAAACAATCGTGACTCTAGAGGATTTAATAGAAGGAGTGGCGGTAGGTGGCATTAATGATAATTGGAAGCCTCTTAATACCATTGATCAGAACATTATACATGAGATGAAGGAGAATATTTATGGTGATTGGATTAAAGTTTAGAATAAAAAATATTTACAAAAGAAAAATAAGAAAAATCTAGGAAAAAATGTGGTGCAAGACCTTGGTAGAGATGAGAAATTTTCTTCTAAAGAACCTACCCGATTACGAAAAGAGGCTAATGATAGTTTTAAAATTCACCCTGATTTAAAATCCTTTAAAGTTGACATTGCAAAGTCATCTTGTGAAGTGAAGAATCATAATGGTTTACTGGAAAGGTGAACAGACATAGTGGATCATTTACGTAGGGAATTAAAAGAGAATGAGAAACTCGTATCAAGCACCCGTAGTAATCCTCTTTTAAAAAATCTAATAGGAAGAATCTCACTTTGGTGCAAAAAAAAATGCGAGACAAAATGGTACGTCTTCTAGAGTTAGTAGTTTCCATCCTCCTAATCCATCCACTATCTTAAGTGCCTCAAGTGCATTCTGATCAAGCACTTTAGGACAAACAGACAGACTTGTTTTTTACGCAAGCTCATGGAGATGATGAATGGTTAGTGGAAGAGAGAGAGAATTCCCAAAGTCATCTAAAGTCCAATGTCCCCTCATGGTCAAGCGCACTATAGGGACGGAGTGATCGTGTTAACTATAATAGAGGGGATGTTGCGAGTAAAGATGCCGATGCTGCAACCGAACATCACAAGGGATAAGATATTGCGCTTCTTGGATTGGACCCTTCAATTAGTTATAAAGAATGTAATGATAAGAGAGGAATTTCTAGTGGATATTTACAAGGTCCCATACATGGTCTCTCTGATGGAAGACCAAGAGGAAATTCTTCTCTTAATGGCAGTAGAGATGCAATTTGCCTTGATTCGAACATCCTTCTACCCTTTCCTTTGGAGGGTGGACCTTGATCTTGTTAACAAAGCTATGTATTTTGACAAATACTACCATCTTGCCTTTACTATGATGAATAACAAGATGAATAAAACTTTGTCCTCTTTGATTGAGACCCTAACCTTTTAAGATCTTAGCTAGGAATGCGAGAGGGGCTAATTTCGAAAGTCAAAAGAAAGCCATCAAAAATCTAATATTAAATACAAACCCTATATGGTAATTTTGACCAAAACCAAGATAGGAGCTGTTACTGCTAATGCCCTTCAAGAGTACCTTCACTTTCATCGAATGTTTTGCTCTGAGGCAAAAGGACTCAGTGGAGGTATCATAGTCTTATGGAATGGAGAGGATGCAACCATTCATGAGAGGTTCATCTCCAGATAGCAAATACTTATGGAAATCCAGGTATGTAATACTCCTATACCTTGGTATATCTTTGCTACATCTACTGGTGTTAGAGTTCAATAGAGCTTTCATTTTTGGTAGTTGTCACGCCCCGAAACGGTAAAGTTGTAACAGCCCCACCGTGTAAACCATTTTAAGATAGAAGTTGGCCTTACAACTGTTATCTTAGACCTAATCTAAACAAGGCATCCATGACTAACCCGCTTTGAAGTAAATAGTTTGTAATTGAAATAAATAGTTTGTAATTGAAATAAATCATTTACCTAAGAAAGTGAGGAAATATATATATACACTATAATTCAGTTATTACAATTAAAGTTTACAATACTTCACCATAATATATTTCATAGTTATTACATTATTCAGAAATAAAAAATTCTAAAATAAAAGCTTAGACCTTAAAAATATATGTTTATTTTTCAAATGTTTTTCCTCACTCCCTAGGATCCAGTAGTTGCTAGCTTTAGAGTAGTTATATGCCACTTCTTAGCCAGCACCTGCACGACGTCTATAGGGATATGAGTAACCATAGCTCAGTAAGTTAGGATGGAGGACTTAAGACTATAACACAAACACAACAAGGTTATCAACCAACTTATTAGGTGCAATGCATGTTCAAGCAAATGCCATCGTACGACGTTGTTCGGCTCGTCGTGAGATTAGAGAAATTGCACCCGCTTTAATCCGGGTTGAGGAGTTGCCGTTAATGCAGTGGCTTATGACTAAACTCAGGCTTGTGCAATGGAGACACTGCTCCTCTTGCGACTACCTTCGAACCATTGACTTTACCCTCACCGCGACCTCCTTACCTATCACTTAGTTCGATTAAGGATGAAGAAGGGACCCTTATGCAATCCTACGTTATCCCTTTCAAAGGGGTCAGTATTTGGTCGGAAAATCTTAGGTTTCCTTTAATAGGTTGCCATGTAGGTTCGATTATGATTACAAGTTGTATATTTGATTAGGTCCAATTTAGGGTGATCAATCATTTTGTACAAATCACACAATACAAGCTAGAATAAAAAATAGAATCATAGTATCACTCATAATCAAGCACATGCACACAATAGACTATCTAACAAGTAAAACCAAGCATAATTTCAAGCCTTCAAAATACAACATCGTATTAATCTCAACTTACCTCGACTCTTCGCTCACTTACTCAAGGTCCGACTCGCTCAGGCCATCGCCGATCATTCCTATAACACAAACGTGGTTATAGTTTTTCAAATAACTATTATAGGTTCGTTTTATCCTATAACGCTTATTGTTATATTTTGTTTAGGGTTTAATATACCTAATTATCTAGGTCTTAAGTCTTTTTCAATTATTCTAGATTTAAGGTTAGGTTTAGGTTCGATTTCCGTATCGATTTCAAAATTAGGTTCTAGTTCGATTTCTAAGTACTGTTTTATACCCGAACCCTAGAAATTTATTTCAACTTATAATGTGAAATTAATCATATTACTTTTAGATATCCTAAATATCATCACTACCCTTAGTTAGTATTTTATTCCATCCGGTACACTTAAATCCTCATTAGTATACCGAATTTACTCTTGATGTGAGAAATTTTTATATTTATTATATAATTACATAAATTTAAGTTTTCTATCAGTTTTATTATATATCCATATTATTTATATAATATCAATTTTTATCCTAATATTTTCTATTTATTATATTTTCAATAATTACATATTATGTATTATCACCTATTATGTATATAATACACATCTAATATTTCTATCACTCTAATTACCATCTCCCAACATCAATTATTATTTCAAAGTGTCTAAATTCATCCTAAATTATATTTTACACCTAATTACCCTATTTTACAAAATTAACTTAAAATTTATTATTTTTCCCCTATTATTTATTTACTACATAATTAACCTGATAATTACATCTAACACCCTAAATGCTATAAATATCATACTTCATCAGATTTCAACATCCTAAAACATATAATTATTCACTAAATCAGTAATTAACCATTTAATTACTTAATTAACTCTAAATTACCCATTTTATGCCTTATTTTAAGGTCTAAAAATTATCTAAAATTTTTGAAAATTAATTTTTGAAAATGGGCTTCATAGCACCGTTCTATATCATCTAAGTAATCTACACAAAAATTTTGGGTTCAAAACTACACTCCTAAGGTCATTTATTTCTAAATTAAAACATGCTCAATTTTGCATGATTTCTTAAGGGCTATAGATCACGAGACATATTTTCATCAAAATAATATTTTTCCTAAAAACTACATACAAACATATTTCAGAATAACAAAATTCATAATTTTCTAAGAATATTTACTATTTTTTACAAAATTACACAAAATCGGGTTGGAAATCGAACTTACCGGTTTGGGTGGCTCAAGCTACTGCTGGCTGCCATGGCTTTATCGATCGGTCTAGGCACTGCCACCACCATGTGGTGGTGGTGGCCGTCCACTCCTAGCTGCTTGTCTGGTGTTGGTTCCCCTTTATGGCCCTAATTGTACAGTTTTTCTTATTTTTTTCCTAACCTTAATTTTTCTCTCAATTTCACCTCCCCTTATTTTTCTCACTCTCTAAATTGCCCAAATGAGCTTCTAAAAAATTTGGAGTATTTATAGAGCTTTAGGGAAATTATTATGCATTAATTTGATTAGACAATTGCCTTATTTTCTTCTAATTTGACTTTTGTGTTGTTCTAATTTAATTGGCTAATTTTTTTCTTATTTTCCTCAGTTGTCACGACCTATATTTGGATCATTCCTTATTTTTTTTTATTTTTCCTTAATTAATTATGAATTTTCTTTAATTATTTAATAAGTTTTTAGCCAATTTAAGTAATTTCGTGTATTTTTATCTATACATAAATACATGTGGGGTACATGTGAACATTCTTAATTATTATTTAGGTCATTCTATGATTTTTAGTATACATATAATCTATCTCTAGTAATTTATTAGTTATTAGATTACACTTTTCGCCTTTTCGATAATTAATAATTATTATACTTAAAATTTGAAAATTTTATAGTCTCCTATTTTATTACCTATTTTCTTAAATTTGAATTTATGGGGTTATTTTTACTAATATTTCTAGCTTTACTTTATAATTTAAGCTCGATTGGCTTTTTCAACCGATCGAAACCTCGAATAGCTGGTTGTGGGGCTTATAGTAGGAGCTAGAACATTAGGCTCATTTTATAAGTGGCCCTTAGGCTTAGTTGGTGATTTTGATGAGGTTATTTCAAGTGAGAAGAAGTGGGGATGTATAAGTATTTGTTTACTGCATGCAGATAGATATTAATAGTGTATGAATGTGTGTTGCACGACAGATTTAGGGTTTAGCGAGCCTAAATTCACCTGGTCGAAGAACTCTAAAGATTTGTAAGATTTGGTGTAAACAAGATTATACAAGGCTTAAGGAAATTATGACTGGTGTGGGATGTTTCTTGAGGCCAAGGTGTTCTATTTATCTTTATCAAGTTTTGACCACTTACCAATTCTTTCAAACACTTTCCTTAAGATAAGAGCTAGGCCTAAGGAACTAAATCCTTTTCTTTTTCAACCCTTGTGGCTTAACCACCTTGATTTTCAATCCTTTATAGCATATGAATGGGGTCAGCAAAATTTCAAGCTCCCAAAAGACATTGGTAATTTTATTGTTCAGCTTAAAAAATGGGATAAAGAAGTTTTGGATATTATTCATGTTAGGAAGAAAGCTATCTTGGAAAATTTGGAAGAGGTTAGGAAAAAGTTGTATTCAACTCCTACTTAATCCTTATTGACTCAAATAAACCTTCCATGATGAATTGAAGTGGGTTTTAGCATAAGAAGAAAGATTATGGGCTGCTAAAGTACGTTCAACTTAGATCATAGATGGGGAATGAAATACGAAAATTTTCCATGTAAGTGTTATGGCTAAACATTCAAAATCTAAAGTTATGGGACTATTTGATGCCATAAGAAATTCGTGTACAAACCCTTAGGATATTGCTAGCATCTTCACAAAATTCTTTCAAGAGCTTTACTCCTTTGACCGTCTTTTTAGTAATTTGTACAATCCACCTTAGAATAGAGGTCAGCGAGTGCTCTCAACTAAAGAAAAGGCATCTTTGGATGGTCAGTGGACTAATGCAGATATTAAGTTACCCTCTGGTGCTTAAGAAATAGCAAAGCACTAGGTATTGATGGATTTCAAGTTGAATTCTTCAAGAAATGTTAGGCTGTTGTAGGTCTAAAGGTCTGTGATGTTATCCACTCTATTCTAAATTCAAGACTATTCCTAAAGAGTTAAATAGAACCTTCATTGTCCTCATGCCAAAGATCTTAGGGGTAAATAAGGTTAAAAATTTTAGGCCCATCAATCTTTGTACTATGGCCTATAAAATTGTCTCAATGCTGTAGGTAAACTGGTTAAGACCTCTATTGAATAATCTTGTAAGCCCGGAACAGTTAAGTTTCATTCCTAAGCGATCATTGTTTTCCAAGAAATCTTGCACATGTTAAACAAAAGAAATAAGAAGCAATGGATGGTTGTGAAACTAGACCTTGAGAAAGCATACGATAAGATTGGGTTGGACTTTATCAGGGCAGTTTTAATGAGTTTGAATTTTCCTAAGAGTTGGATTAAGCTTAGCAGATCTTGCTTATCGATGGTGTCATATCATGTGGTTGTTAATGGAGCTATGTTAGAAGAATTTTGCTCCAGCCGAAGCCTAAGACAAGGGGATCCTTTATCTCTTTAACTTGTCATTCTTACTCTTGAAGCCTTAAGTTGAATGATTACTTTAGTAGTTGTAGAAGGTAAGTGGATTCCTCTAAAAGTCAAAGGAACTAATTTAAAGCTTTCCCACCTTTATTTTTTATTTTTTTATTTTTTGCGGATGACCTACTTCTTATGGGGGAAGCAACTACTCAGAATGCAAAACAAATGTTAGAGATCATAGAATGCTTTTATAACATTTCTAGTCAAAAAGTGAATTTTGCCAAATCTTGCATTTGGTTCTCACGCAATATGGCTAGTGATCTAAAATCCTCTATTTGCAACATCTTTAGTATTATACCCACGGTGGACTTGGGGAAATATTTAGGCATTCTAGTCACCCAAGGAAGGATTATGAAAAATCAAGATATTTAGTTTAGCATTAAGAAAACGAGAAGGAAATTATTGGGTTAGAAAGAGAAGCTTCTTAGCTTGGCTAAGCAAAAACTTTTGGTTACATTAGTTTTAGAAAGTATCTCTAATTATTATTCCCAAGTTATTCCCATCCTTGCAGGAATTGCATCTAAATTGGAATCTATATATAGAAACTTCCTTTAAGATTACACAAAAGAAAAGTGGAATATGCACTGGGTTGGATGGGAGAAAGTTAAAGCTTCAAAGAATTTTGGTAGATTAGGCATGTTCGATATCAAAAGGCATAACAAGGCCAATTTCACGTACCTAGCCTGGTAAGTAAGGTCGAAGGACTTGCTTTGGACTCAACTCATCAAGCAAAAATATCACCTCAATCAAAGAAGATAGGTAGTAAAGAATGGATCTCCTTTTTACAAGGAATTGAAAAAGGAAAACACCTGGCTCAATAGCAAACTTGTCGAGAAATTATGAAGTGGGAAGAATACAAAATTCTGGTGTAATTCTTGAACGAAATGTGGTAATATCCAATCTTGGCTGTATGGCCCACTTAATAAATTTGATGATTGTAAAGGGTTAAATCTGATTCATGGGCTTCAAGCCTAATAATGAAATGGAATTGACTTTTTGGGCTACAGTAACAGGGCTTAGAGAGTCAAGCCCATGAAATTTGGGATGATTAAGGGAGATTTGGCATGGTGGGCTTGGAGTAATGCTTATTGGATATTGGATTAGTCCATCCAATTCAACCTTTTTTAGTTTGGCTTACACTAATAAAATATAAAACTCTTTATTTAGGCTTAAACCCATGGAAAAAGCTCATATGATATCCATTAATAAAAGACTTCAATTCTAACCATTGATCAATGTCATGAACCATTGATCAATGTCATGATCCAATGGATCAAATACACTTATCATCTTCTATAAATACTCCCTTCATTTCCTTATTTGGGGAAGAGACAAATTCTTATTAACACCGTTATTCTGCTAGAATTCTGTCTTAAAGATCAAAACACATAAATAGCTCAAGAATACCACCCCATTCTTTACTTATTGTGGAGTTTGATACTATCGCACTCCTCCACCTATTACCTGGAGTGTTAGAGCCTACTAAGACTGTCTACTCCTCCTCTCTATCTCACCTCACTTGATTATCCTATACGTGCAAGTCAAATAATTTCTTTAATCATATGTAGCGCGACCTATCATATAGTACGCAAATGACCTCTTTCGATTTGAACCCTACACAATGATCTAGTATCAATCCATCAAGCCTAGTCTGGAATGAATGTATGGAATGAAGAGATCATCGGGTATCTTTTAGATGACCTTATAAAGAAGAAACTTAGTATTGTTGTCCTGGACTTGAGTAATGAGGTAAAGGACATTCATAGGTGGCCTTTATATTTTGGGAGAAGTTACCTCCAAATCTGCCTATAGTTTCCTGCAACAACAAGACCAGAGGGCTCAAAGTAGTAAGAGGAATGGAGTTGGATTTGGTAAGCACCTACAATTCCAAGAATTCTATTTTAGATATGGAAACTCCTCCATGATGGCCTCGCCACCATGGATAATCTTGCTAAAAGGGGAATGATCTTTCTGCCCACATGCACTTTATGTGGTACAGCAGATGAAAGCATCCCACATATTTTCCATAATTGTAGCTAGACGAGAGGAATCTGGCAAAATTTAGGGGTGGTTTTGACTAACCAAAATCTAGATTTCCCTTCTTTTAGAAGCTGGACAAAGAAATGTGCCTCATGGAAGAGAAAACAATGGACTCAGGTGCGAAGCCCTGCTGCTTCTTTATTTCTGTTTGGAGTGAGAGCAATTTGGAGGGAAAGGAACAGAAAAGTCTTTAACCCTGATTCTCCTGGACAAGATTGCATTCAGACAATACATAGTGAAACCTAGGAATGGTAGGCCTTGCATAGAGGATGGAGACTGCATGAGGACAGGGGGAAGTTCCCAGTTCATTAGGAAAAACCAACGTGCATGTCGGTTAAAGTCAACACAGTTGGAGCTGTAAGTGCCGATGGAACAAAAGCGGGTTTAGGAGTCATAATCAGAAATGAAGAGGGTCTAGTCTTAGGAGGCATTAGCAAGTCCATACAACGGGTTTCTCCAATAGAAGTTGAACTTTGGGTGCCTTATGAAGGTTTAAGACTAGTAGAAGATCTTAAATTGAAAAACATTGAACTAGATTTGGATTCATAGTAAGTTGTTGCCTGGCTCTAGAACACCCATGTGGACCACTGTTTTTGTCATCCAGCTATATCAGCTTGCTTTGACTTATTTCCTCTCTTTCTTTTTGTTCATTTGTACAGGGTCGTCCGTGAGAAGAACTCTATAGTGGATGCGCTGGCAAAAAATGGTCTTCAATAAGGGGATCCGATGGTTTTTGGTGCTACTTGTCCAGACTTTATTTCTAGTTTGCGTTTGATGGACATGTTGCAAAATGATACTATATCTAAAAAATTTTGGATCGGGCGTGAGTCCCACGTTGCTATTTGATGTTTTTTGTATGACTTTGTTTGTGCTTGATTAATGCAGCATTTTCACCAAAAAAAAAAAAAAAAAACTCTTATATTTTTTTTGGATGTTACATATATAGTCGAGAATTAATAATGCTGTATATAGATGTACTACCATACGAGTGGACAGAACGTTGTGATGTGTGTATAAATTTCAAAAGAACAAAATAGTTAATTATATAGAATAATAAATATTAGAAACATGGAAACGAGAATTAATATTAAAGTAGTTGAACAAAGCTACTAAATATTTGTAAATACTACAATTGCGGTCCTACAACTGCACAAGCGGCTTTAGCCAAGAGAAAAATACATATATGTTTATGCATCAACTATATCAATTGTCATAAAATATTAAATGAAATTGTTGGAATATTATGTTTTGCATAGGTTTTGATTAAAAAAAAGAAAAGATGATAATAACCAGATGTTCCATTTACTTCCTGTAATGGAATAAACAAGAAATGAAAAAAATTATAATTAAAGAATCACTATTACTAGGAACAAGTTAAAAATTTCTGTTTTAATGTTTATTTCATATAAACTTTTAGTTATTCTAGCATTTACTTCACCCTATTAATTATAATATTAAATTAGGAATATAACTAAGGTACACACCTATTTATCATTTTGGAAAGTAAACAAAAATTATTTAATCGTAATATTAATAAGGACACAATAGTTATACTATTATTCCCTCTATAGAAGGAACAAAAAAATTGCACCGTTTATTAGATAATAACTATTGTAGTAGAGTGAAAATAAAAAAGTCCGTGGGAATTAAAATTCCTTGCCTATTTTTTAAGTAAACAAGCTAAGAAAAAGTTAAAAGACTATAGTTTTTCTATTCCTTTGTCCTAAAAAAAGAAAAAAATTCTTAAAAAGCAGCGAGGGGAAAACTTATTACATGTAAGGAGCAATAAAGATGCTTTTTGAAAGATACCTTTCTCTTTGATGTAATTCAAGAAGAAAGTACCTTTTAGAAGGGTGTTTGCTTCATATTTTAGCAAAGACAAAGATGCTCTTGTGAAAGGTGTCTTCTTTATGAATTATATTACTAAAGAAGACGCTTATTAGTAAATATAATTCATAAAGAAGCTTTTCTTAAATGTATCTTCTTCTTTAATATTTGCTGTACAGCAACCAGAAAGTGTAGTAAGTAACCTTAAGTACATCTCAACTAGACAATATAAGTTTTAACTAAAACAAAAATAGATCTAGCATAAAAAACAAAAACCCCACTTTCAACTTGGATAACAAACTCCAAACTTTACCACATATTGCCAAAGTCAACACTTCTCCATGTATTAACAACCCACATATCCAACTTCACCGCATGATGCTTGATGTGATAGTACTTCATGACTCTTACAGGTTCATTCTTAGTATTGAATCTCATACCTATGCAGAGGTCTTCACCAGCGTCTAAGTTATTGAACTCCTTGTTAACATCCCTCTCAAATTATATATAGTCATTATCTCCACCCTTATTAAAGAACGGAATTGCATCCTTAACAATTAATTCAGTCATCTAAACCTCCGGAGGATGACTTGATATTGGTATGAGCTCCATTAAGCTTGAGCCCAAGACATAAGTATGTGTAGGAAACATTTCAGGTATATAGGAATGGCTAGCACCCATTTCAGGAACAATGGGACACGTGACAGAGATATTGGTTTTAGTATTATTGCTACCATCATCATCCTCATCTCCATCTAGCTCATAATCATTGTCATCATCATCATCTTCTTCACCATCTAAGCCCCCCAAATGTTGAACCACATGGTCATATGAAACTTTCTTTTAAAGTATCGATCCAACCGTTTCACCAACTACATTATCATCATCTTACATAAGAGCAAACAGAGGCAATGGCTCATATTCATATGCAGCATGTTCATTGAACTCAATTGGTGGCACATGTGCCACCTGCATAAGAGGCTCTTTCTACCTCTTTACTCCTTACATACAAGTGGTGAATGTGGGTTTGTTCAATTGCTTCTATCATCTCAAATAAGTTTTCGACATTATCGTTGGTATCCTTGATGGTAATTAGCGAATAAGACACAATTCTTGAATGAGCATTTGCATGTTTGTATAAAATCTCAACCCCCCTCCCCCTTAAGCACTTGCATCAATCCCAATACCCTAACAAATCCTTCACAATAATTTAGAGAAGTTTGCATTTGTTTTCACTTTCAACATCTTCACTAGATCTCGATCATACTCTAATCTCAAATTTCCCTCACAATATTTTCATTAGCATAAACTATAAATTTCACTATGCCCACTATTTCCAACCTGTCCACATCAAAAGGAATATGCCGATTAATACACCATGGTTTATGCACCATGAGTTTTGACCTCATGCGATTGCTTGTAACCTTAACTAAACAATTCTCTAAGAGACATTTCATCGAACACTTAATGTACGAAGTGCTAAACACTCAAATTTCAATTCCACTATGACTACACTATGTGCCAATGTACAATCTACTAGCAAATCATGTAATTATGCATTATATTTACTAACATTTACACACAAAAACAATATAAAAAAGATGAAATCACACATATTTAAAGACTTGAAAACCTAGGGTAGATTTTGTGTAATTTACACAACTTTCAACGATTCATGTAAAAAATGAATGTAATTGGGGTACAAAAGTGTTTACCATTGATTTTTAGTGAAGATTTCAAAAAAAAAAAAAAAAAGGTTGAGGATGTTGGAGTTATAGGATTCGTACAACTTAGCCAAGACAAAAAGAGAGGACATGTAAGTATTTTAGAGTTGTGTCTATTAAATGGTAATGGAAGGGGGTATGTAAGTTTGGGACAGTAAGGGGCACTTGGGAAAGGCACCTTCTTTAGAAATATAATTCATGAAAAAGGCACCTTTCAAAAGAGCTTCTTCTTCTTTAAGAAACTATGAAGAAGGTGTACTTATGAAATGCATCTTCTTCTTGAATTATATAAAAGAAGAAAGCGTATTTCTCAAGTATGCTTTCCTTACCCCATACATGTAAATAAGTTTCCCCTCATCCCTTTTTAAGAATTTCTTTTTCAAGGAATGCACCCTTCCTCATATTCCTTCTCTACTACCTCTAAGTAAAAAGAACATAAAATATTTTTTTCCTCTAGAATGTTGATTGCATCATAAAATACATTTTATATTTTCAAATATTATGCAATATATACAAGTATATGTTCATTCTATAAATTTATTAAATTATGAAGATAACTACATTATTATAACTTTATGACATAAGAGTTTATCTAAATTGTTTATTTACTACTTCCTCTTCCACCATCTAGTATTCTTGATATGTTAACTAAAGACTTCGTTACATCATAACCATAGGAAAATAAATCTTTCCATTGAACTATTATAATGATCTTTGGTTGAATTTTTTCTTTATTTCTTTTTTTTTTTTGGTTAAGGAACCTTGACATACACTACATACTTAAATATTAATTTTCCAACCATATCAATAATTCTCAAATATAGCAATTAAATCCCTCTATTTTATTATTTTGCCTTTAAATGAAACAATTGAAAAAATAAACCAAAAACATTTATTTGTTACATTTTAAAGGATAAAATAGTTATGCATAGTATTATGTCTAAAGATTTACTAGTCTAAATACTTATATTTATGGAAAGAAATTAGATACACATGAATCAACTATAGGAATGTAATAAGGCTAGTAATTTGGGAACTGGATACAATAGATCCAAACATTACACAACATGACACGATATGAATTAAATAGAATAATATATGAAAAAAATCGGCATGAGACCCAATGAGTGATACCCGTTTAAATATAATTAAATTCGTATCTGTATCTATGTCTAACTTCTAGACTCGTCTAAATAAACAAGTTTCGTAAACATGTTCAAGTTCGACCTACAAACTTGTTTAGCATTAAGTTTACATTTTCATTCTTTAGTTTAGTTTTTTTTTTTTTTTACCATTTCCCCTACTAATGCAATAATATAAAACAAAAGTAAAAATAATAATATATAAAAGAAAAATGTAAAAGACAGCAAGTCACAATTAGAGTTCATTCCTTCCTCTTTATCTCACTGCCATGTCCAAGCAATCGTAGTCGCACTCACACTCATGCTTGCACCGCGTCTTCTTCTTATAAGAAATTTGTGTCCTTTACAATTTAGAACGAATTGTTGAATTGATCCCAATTAGGCATCTTATCTGTTGTTGTTGATTTTATTTAAAACCTCCCATAGAAAATTATATAAACCTGTTGGAAATCTTTTTCTTTTTGCTTATGAATTGTTTTATAATTAGACCAAGTATACTAAACTAAATGGATGAGGACCAAATTTTGAAGCTTACGTAGATTTAATATGTGCCTAAACTAGAATCAGCATTTAGAGAATTTAGATTGTGAAGCTTGCCACATGAACTTTTCTGGACAAGGTTCTTTAAGAGCTGTATAATTTTAATGAAACGATAATTAGCCTACTAGTTAAAAATTAGTATTGTCTTTCTAAATTATTTAAATCCTTATAGAGTTGATAAGTTATTAATAATTAATTGTTTCTCACCAAAAAATGAGTAATAATTTGTTTGATTTATTATTTGTTTACACTATATTCCAATACTAATGGTATATGTAACACCTCAAATAGGGAAAACACTTGATTTATAAGGTAGTATAAAAGAATTTTATTAATAAGTAATCAGTATAGAATTGTGAATTTAAAAGGTAACTTTTAAAAAATTAGTATACAATTAAGAGAAGTGATAAATGGGTCCAATCCGAGTATGAGACACGATAGATCACAGATTGAGGTATTCATATATGGTTAGTAAATGAGTTATATCAAAAGTTGAGGTTTTTTGGACACGAATCTATTTAGATAGTACAAACGAGACACAACATGATAATACAAGTTGCTAGCCCTGATGATGTATTCGAAATTTAGCCTCATTTTAAAGCATGTAATTAACATATATAGCACATGAAACAAAGGCACATATTCAACAAATTTAAGGAGGTTTTTCGTTACAAGCATATATGGTGTCCTTTAGAGGCAATGCAGAATGAATCATCATAGGGAAAAAGGGAGTTTTATACCTCTATAGGGTATTGTTGAAAAAATAGTATGAAAATAAGGTGGTCTTGTTAAATATTATGATAGTGGTGTAGTGAAAGTTGTACCTTCAATGTGTGCATGCCTTTAATACAAAAATCAATTTATGAGAAAAGTGCATGGCCTGATTATGCCTTTCTTGTACCACTAAAGGCGCAAACAAGCCATGTACCTTCTTTGTTACACATTGCCCCGTACATATTTATTTAACCAATTCCCTAAATACATGCAGATTAATAAAAATGTACATCAAAGACAAAGTCAAACGGCCTTATAACAACAATAAACCTAAAACCTACAAGTACATCACCGAAGCACATAAATTCCAACTAATCTTATATACAACTCAACATATCTACAAATAATCTAGTAGACTACCCAACACAACCGAACTTATGAAATCGGATATAATATAATAGAGTATATTTATAGTCAATGATCAATAGAACCTGAATAGTAATCCAATGTATGAAGTCATATATAACATCCCAATACAGAGTAAATAATAGATGTCAAGAATACATAATCAACTAATTAGGTAATATAAAAGTTGTTGTTTACAACTACTTCTTCCTAGATATTGTTATTTATTTCTCGAAGCGAGTAAGTAATGATAGCCTATGACTTGACGCTCCTCAAAAGGTTGAGGCTGTAATGGATGCAAAGAAATGTCATTGAACTCCCTAAGAGGAACTGGAGTAGATTGTGATAGTGATAGCTAAGTGACACCTTCCCCCTTATTTGATGTAAGAGGCTAACCTATACGCTGCCTGTGAGGAGCTAGCGGTGTTTACTAGGGAGAAATACTACTGTGAGCACCTAGAGTGTGATATGAGATGGGGTCGAAACTGGAGGCATTGGTAAGCAATGCATTACTATCAATCTTGCTTAAGTCAATGGAATAGCGAGATCTCGATGGCACATCATTGTCTTGCTGTCTTCGACCACATGCCTAACCTGGTTGACATCTTCTAGTATGAACTCTATCACTAACTTATAGGTGAGGGGCTGGTATGAGGTCCAGATTAACTGGCTAGTCAGGAAACAGTATTAACCTGTCGTGCTCCTCAAGATGGTGAAGGCCGTTGTTGATGATCTGATGTGCAATGCCTAAATCATCTGATATCTTCACTCGACATAAAGTATCCTCCTGTATTTCATTAATAAGTTAATACTACGGTCATACACTATGCATTGTACAAAATGATAAGATAAGTAGAAGTAGACTTACTAAGTGTCACATCATCCAGCAATTCCAAAATCAGTTAAGCCCATAGAATTATGGCTAATTTATTGCACCTACACAATTTCACTTCTCAATAGGGCGTCTCGTGGTATGTACACAATTTTACTTTTCGGTGAGACATTTCATCACATATTATAAATGCAAGCATCCACACAATTTCACTGTATGGTGAGGCATCTTACCGCATCCACCCAATTTCACTTCTTGGAACATATACTATAAATACAAGTATCCACACAATTTTATTTCTTTGTGAGGCATCTTATTGCACCCACACGATTTCACTTCTCGATAGGGCGTTTCACTATGTACTATAAATATAAATACCCATACAATTTTACTTCTTGGTGGTCCATCTCAGCATATAATATAATGTATATATAAAATCATCTACAATTTACAAGTAGCATCCCTATTTCCTTACTTTACCACTACAATTTACATAACTACATACTACCTTATGAATAATGTACTAAACATAATTTGCATATTAAAAAAATATAAACACAAAAAAAAATTATTATCTAATTACACTTCACATGGACAATATAAATATTAGCATATTAACAATGTTATTTACATATTTAAAAATAAATGTGGGAAAAAAGGATGGACGAGTGTTACTTACATATTGATTGAGAAAACTAAGGTCACGTTATCGCCCAGAGAGTAGAAATTAGAGAGTTTGAGAGATTTTGGAAAGTGGTGGATGCAAGAATGAAAGGAGGCATACGGAAATTTGGATATATATAGTAGGATACTAAAAATGTATAGCTTGTTTGTGCCTTCAATACAAGTAGGAAATGCAACTATAAGGAAGGCGGGAACGCACAATGAAGCCATGCACCTTCCTCATAAATTTATTTTTGTATTGAAGGTATGTGCATTCACTACAACACTATTGTTGTAATATTTAACAAGATCACTCTATTTTCGTACTATTTCTTTAATAGTACCTTGTAAAGGTACCAAACTTAGAACAAAGACTCGTTAATTGGCATGCGCAACCAATAAATATAAAATCATAACCAACCTAAAAACTTCATGGACCTATAACTTATTATTACATTAAAGTAGAAAGTTCTTATCCGTATTTACTTAAGTGCTCATTGGACGGGTTTCAATCAGATAAGTCTTACTCAATAAGTGAAACGAGTATCACTAGTAAATACAAAAGCATATCAAACGTAATAAACTTAAACTTATTGATCAGCTGATTGTGGATCTAAAATTTAAAGCGCATGACTGATTGAAGTTATCTGTATATGCGGAAATGCAGACTATTAACTCAGAGAAGCATGTTTTTCACTTAGAAAGCTGACTCTTCCTTCATAAAAAAGAAGCGGCTTGAAGGACCTCCGTTAGGCAGAAGTGCTAGCTTTACTGGGCTTTCAGCACCTTCTTCAACAGATTGGAAACCCTCATTGAAGTTTAGATCTGTCTTGACGAAGCTCGGGCAGACGCAGTTGATGTAGAAATTAGGATACTTTTTGGCTAGGACTCTTGTATAAGCGTTCATCGCGGCTTTCGAGATTGTATAAGCAAGCATCGATGCAGGCCTGCCTTTGCTTGCGAAGGAACCGTCCCTGAAATCGTTGAGGAAAACCTTCACTACCTCATCCACCTTCTCTTTTCTAAGGTTTTTAGCGTCGCTAAAAACTCCCCTGACCCATTCATTTGGAACTTTCTAAAAACAAAATCATGAAGAAACATATGTAAGTCTCATGATCTAAAATCTATCTTGGCATTAGAGCAAAAAATCTTTAGGTTAAATACCTGGGAACTCATTTCACCTATTTAATTAAGGTGATATACTAGGTGGGCAAAAATGAAAGGGAAAAGGACAAAAAAAAAAAAAAAATCTTTAATGTACGAATTAGTTTTTAACTTTTCATTTGGATTATTTTAGTTTTCAATGTTTTAATAAATTTATAAAAAAATCATTTTATTAGTTTTACCGCTCCATTAAGTATGGAGACACGGCAAAACTTGATTCATTCAAATAATTAATTTAATTAAATAAACTAATAATATATTATATAACTAAAATTTAGAAAAATAATAAGAAATACCAAAAAATGATAAAAAAATTCAAAATAATAAATATAAAAATTTGAAAAATAATACATATATTATTTAATCATATATATGTATATACATGTATATATATTAATATTTAAATTAATAAAAAGAAAATCAAATTCAACCACTCGAAGACTAAGGGATAATCAATGGCTGTAGGGAACGAGGGGTCACACGACCTCTCATAAGTGGCTACTAGCCACTCCCTAGCCTTAGGGTGGCCAAATTTGGCTAGAACTAAGAAGTCGGTCGAGACCTATTAGAAGTCGGTGAGGTTGTGTAACCTAACCCCCACCCAGTGGTGGACAACCACCGATAATTGCCCAAAACCAAAAAAAGAAAAAGAAAAAGAAAAAAAGAAATAGAAACCCAATTAGGTTGAGATTGGATTGTACAACTCAATCTTCACCCGATTAGGTTTTGTTGCAATTTTTATTTTTTGAAATTGGGCAATGAGAGGTTGTGCAACTCATTTCCTAGTTTTGGCCAAATCCAGCCACCCTCCAGCCTTGGAGTGGTTGAATTTCATTTTTTTTTATATTAATCTATGCTAAAATAAATATTAATATATATGTATATAAATATATATAATTATTTTTTCACTTTTGCAAAATTTTTTATTTTTATTTTTCTTATTTTTCTATATATATTTTTATCATTTTTCTATTTATTTTTTTAATTATCTTATTATTATTTTATTTAAAAATTATACGTGGATAAGTTATATGCTCCTATGTGTCCATAATAACAGAAAAGTTAATAGAGTTTAATAGAAAAACTTATTTGATATAACTTAAAAAGATTACAAATTGAAATTGACTAAAGAAAAAGTTAAAAACTAATTCATAAAAAGTGAAATGTTAAAGATTTTTTAATGGTTTTCTCTTAATTAAAAACCTTGCCTATAAGTGTAAGGGAGTATTAATAAATGAATATGAAACTACACTTAATCTATTAAGCTTGAGTTTTTCAAACAGCCTTTAGGTGAATTCATAATTTAATTGTTTAGACGTAGGTTACAATTCTGGGTGAATTCATAGGGCTGGCTTATGAATTCAATCGAGTTGATTTGTGCCCCAAACTGGATAAATTAGACAACAGAAAGCCAGAGAAATGAACTAAAAAAGTTTGTATGTTTGCAATGTCACTGCGGTGACACCCTTATGTCATCTTAACAATTTTCTTCTGAACCGAACGGTCTTCTGCTAGAAGAGTTGATATGTCAATAGATTAAATTTATTGACCATGTTTGTTCCAAGGAAAATCTTTTTTCAAACCTTTTCTTTTCATATTTGTTATCATAAAAAATTGGTAGTGATTATAATTTACGAGAGTAATCTCAAAAGATTAAAATTATTAGTGACTTATCACGATAAGTAATGATAAAATAAAAAAAAAAAGTGGCCATCAATAGGTCTAACTCAATTATTTTCTAGTAGTTGTTCCAGTGGTGAGTAACGACTGAAAATGCTAATTGATAATAAAGAAAATGATTTCCCCTATTAGCATTTCTATTAGTCATCGGCTGTGACCTTCGAGTCCCACCATCAGCTGCCTCAAAATGCTACTAGTAACTGCATTTTCTTTATTATTAACAAGATAATACTTGACCATCGTAAGGTTTTAATCACTATAAATGTCTAAAATGTAGAACCCAATTACATGTTGCCTTATTTTGCAGAAAATACTTGAACAGATATTGAGAATGAAAAATTAAAATACACTGATCTGTGAAAATTTACTTCCATATTAATCATCCTAAACACGTAAACACTAGATTATAAAGATTACCAAGAAATCACAGGATACACATTGCACTAGACTATTAATCCAATACCTTTGTTTGTTCCTGTAACCACTGCATACCTGACAAGGAAAAACCAACAAGAGAAAGAAATAGAATTTTAATTTTTTAAACTTTTTCTACGTAAGATGAAGAAGGTCATGGGCACTTTCCTAGTTCATGTTTCCAGGTACTAGGAGTCTTGAAGGTGAATGCTGTGGTTACCTCTTTGTTGGTTCTGCCATTCTTCTGTCACAAGTGCCTGGTCGGACACAACTCTGACGATGGTGATTTTAACAAATCAAGAAAGATTTTGTCTTTGTAGACTTTTCTTTTATGAACCGTCAAACGAAAAGATAATGAAGTTGATTAATTAATTATAATGCATATAGTTATGAATTAACTAGACTATCAAAAGTAATAAAATCATAGATACTAGAGGTGGATGCAATCATTATACGTGTGCACATATTAACTAGTTAGTATTTCAATCATGTTAATATCAATTTTGAAACTAAATTCATCGAACTACTTAGTAAATACATATAAAGATATTATCCATTCCATACATTAGAATAGAATTATTATATAAAATAAGAATTCTTAAGAGGAAAATATAAATTAAAAATGAAAATTTATATCAATTGACAGTTTTCGACCATAGTAAAATANTAGGGTGGCCAAATTTGGCTAGAACTAAGAAGTCGGTCGAGACCTATTAGAAGTCGGTGAGGTTGTGTAACCTAACCCCCACCCAGTGGTGGACAACCACCGATAATTGCCCAAAACCAAAAAAAGAAAAAGAAAAAGAAAAAAAGAAATAGAAACCCAATTAGGTTGAGATTGGATTGTACAACTCAATCTTCACCCGATTAGGTTTTGTTGCAATTTTTATTTTTTGAAATTGGGCAATGAGAGGTTGTGCAACTCATTTCCTAGTTTTGGCCAAATCCAGCCACCCTCCAGCCTTGGAGTGGTTGAATTTCATTTTTTTTTATATTAATCTATGCTAAAATAAATATTAATATATATGTATATAAATATATATAATTATTTTTTCACTTTTGCAAAATTTTTTATTTTTATTTTTCTTATTTTTCTATATATATTTTTATCATTTTTCTATTTATTTTTTTAATTATCTTATTATTATTTTATTTAAAAATTATACGTGGATAAGTTATATGCTCCTATGTGTCCATAATAACAGAAAAGTTAATAGAGTTTAATAGAAAAACTTATTTGATATAACTTAAAAAGATTACAAATTGAAATTGACTAAAGAAAAAGTTAAAAACTAATTCATAAAAAGTGAAATGTTAAAGATTTTTTAATGGTTTTCTCTTAATTAAAAACCTTGCCTATAAGTGTAAGGGAGTATTAATAAATGAATATGAAACTACACTTAATCTATTAAGCTTGAGTTTTTCAAACAGCCTTTAGGTGAATTCATAATTTAATTGTTTAGACGTAGGTTACAATTCTGGGTGAATTCATAGGGCTGGCTTATGAATTCAATCGAGTTGATTTGTGCCCCAAACTGGATAAATTAGACAACAGAAAGCCAGAGAAATGAACTAAAAAAGTTTGTATGTTTGCAATGTCACTGCGGTGACACCCTTATGTCATCTTAACAATTTTCTTCTGAACCGAACGGTCTTCTGCTAGAAGAGTTGATATGTCAATAGATTAAATTTATTGACCATGTTTGTTCCAAGGAAAATCTTTTTTCAAACCTTTTCTTTTCATATTTGTTATCATAAAAAATTGGTAGTGATTATAATTTACGAGAGTAATCTCAAAAGATTAAAATTATTAGTGACTTATCACGATAAGTAATGATAAAATAAAAAAAAAAAGTGGCCATCAATAGGTCTAACTCAATTATTTTCTAGTAGTTGTTCCAGTGGTGAGTAACGACTGAAAATGCTAATTGATAATAAAGAAAATGATTTCCCCTATTAGCATTTCTATTAGTCATCGGCTGTGACCTTCGAGTCCCACCATCAGCTGCCTCAAAATGCTACTAGTAACTGCATTTTCTTTATTATTAACAAGATAATACTTGACCATCGTAAGGTTTTAATCACTATAAATGTCTAAAATGTAGAACCCAATTACATGTTGCCTTATTTTGCAGAAAATACTTGAACAGATATTGAGAATGAAAAATTAAAATACACTGATCTGTGAAAATTTACTTCCATATTAATCATCCTAAACACGTAAACACTAGATTATAAAGATTACCAAGAAATCACAGGATACACATTGCACTAGACTATTAATCCAATACCTTTGTTTGTTCCTGTAACCACTGCATACCTGACAAGGAAAAACCAACAAGAGAAAGAAATAGAATTTTAATTTTTTAAACTTTTTCTACGTAAGATGAAGAAGGTCATGGGCACTTTCCTAGTTCATGTTTCCAGGTACTAGGAGTCTTGAAGGTGAATGCTGTGGTTACCTCTTTGTTGGTTCTGCCATTCTTCTGTCACAAGTGCCTGGTCGGACACAACTCTGACGATGGTGATTTTAACAAATCAAGAAAGATTTTGTCTTTGTAGACTTTTCTTTTATGAACCGTCAAACGAAAAGATAATGAAGTTGATTAATTAATTATAATGCATATAGTTATGAATTAACTAGACTATCAAAAGTAATAAAATCATAGATACTAGAGGTGGATGCAATCATTATACGTGTGCACATATTAACTAGTTAGTATTTCAATCATGTTAATATCAATTTTGAAACTAAATTCATCGAACTACTTAGTAAATACATATAAAGATATTATCCATTCCATACATTAGAATAGAATTATTATATAAAATAAGAATTCTTAAGAGGAAAATATAAATTAAAAATGAAAATTTATATCAATTGACAGTTTTCGACCATAGTAAAATATCATATTTTTCATCAAAGACATTATGACCAGTACATTTGTTGTAAAGCATATAAAAGGCAATTGTATAAGTATTACAAAATAAAATGAAAGAAATTAGAAAGAGTAGACTCATTCTTTCCCTCTGTTTACACTCACCACTAAATGTAAGAAATAGACATAAGGAAAAAAAAAAGTGTCTTTATATCTATATCTATAGATTTACTATTGTCTAAATAATTATATAGGAATATTTAATTGAACCTTCTTATAAAATCAATCATTATTCTTATTCTACTAGATACACAATAACTGATACACCAAGAGTTGGGAATAAGAAGATCAAGCCAAATAAATGGGCACATATTTTCATGTATAAAGAAATGTCTTATAAAAGATATACTAAATTTTCTCTTAAAAGAACAAAACCCACTTAACCGATGAAAATGGGATGACATAATCCTACATAGATAATGGCAAAAAAAGAAGAAGAAGGAAATAAATAAATACATAAAATATCCGCTTATTCTAAAAGCTACCATCAAACAAATCTTAACTTGATTATCACGATCTTTAAACAAACTGCATCTATAGAAGTGGTTTTGTGATGGACAATATTATAATTTCGATGGAGTCGATATATGTTGGAATGGTAAGACAAAGATAGATCTGAGGTCCATAGGTAAATCTATGGATTAATTATATTGAAAGATGGGAAAAGGTTTAAGGGATTACTTATATTGATACAATGTTCTTCACAATTTGTTAAATAGTATAACCAACAATATTCCCATTGAACAAATAGACATGATAATCATCCATCCCTAGAGTTTTATTAATTCCAATGCTTTACACAGCTCCTCCTACTACATTAGCATAATTAATCCCCTAATTTTAGCATTATGTCTTGATGAGAAACCATTACCCATGATCTCCCAACTTAATGCTCTTGTCTTGTATTCTTTCCCAAAGACATACAAGGAGGAGAAAAATTTTGTGATTAACTTCTTCATTAATATTCTGGCCAAAAAAAAGAAACCTTCTTCATTGATATAGATCCAGCACTAGTTCTCCTACCCATAAAAAAAGCCCTACAATTGTGGATTTTTATCTTGTAGCAATTGCATTAGCATGGAAAAAACTTAATGTTCCTTTATCCATCAACAAAACATTTTGATCAATCTTTATCCATCAAGTAACCATTTTGATCAATCTTTTGTTGTACAACAGTTTCTCTTCATGAGCTAAAACTTGGTCCACCTCTATGCTAAGGGACACTTCTTGAGTCATCAGTTCTTAAGATGGTCTAGACAAAAGTTTTTTCCTGTTATCTTATATTTGTGAGATAATTGCTTGCTTTCTCTGATGGATGATCCCAAAAACTTCCCTATTGCATTCTCAAAGTTTGAGAGTAAAAGTCTCACCCAGTGAGTGAGATGAGTGTTTATGGCAAAATACAAAAGCATATTAGATATGATAAGCTTAGAGTTTTTCTTACCAAAATATCAATGTAACCATAATAAGTTTTCAAGTATATCAATAGTACTTCAAATTTACAATGGGGATTTAGAATAGTTGCAATAAGATAAATAAGGGGAATGTTTTTATAATAAGATAACCACTTTAAAACCATATTGTAAATGCAATTGTACAGGTTTGAGTCTTTACAGGCCTGAAGTAGTACGCCAAGTATACTAACCACTGACATAATGAACAAGTAGACACTAGACCTGTAAGCGTGTGAGAAAGTCTTAGTCGCATCATAAAAAACTTTCAAAACCTTCAGCAACTGGATACATATATCCCAGTTGTTAGGGTAAATGTCAACCTTACGCATGCTGTACATAACGAAGGTACACAACAGTTTGTTGTAAGGAATGATGCTATGCAACAACTTGTATGTTAAGTTCCAACGGTATCGCACAGCTATCATAAATTTGTGGGGCCTCTTCCCATGCTCCATGCAAAAGCTCCTCAATTTTTTATGGAGGGATAGTCTCTCCGTTATTATCTTAACTACATTTTTAATTGGAGTTAATCTGTCTTATAAAACTGCAATGTCATCCTTGACACACAAGTTAAGAATATGGCATGCACAACGTATATAAACCTTGTCCCCCAGCCACCCCCCCACCCCCTCCCCTTCCCTAACACCAATCAACAAAAATTTTGCAAATCTACTATTGAGGCTATGTTATGGTTTAGCTATCATGAGTTGGGGTAAAATGTCTCTTGCTTGTATTAACTCTACCACTCTAATGCATCCACATTGAGAGATAAGTGTATGTTGGCCAGGTGTTGCACGAGATTATACTTGTGCTTCTCTTGAACATACCTCCTTAGTGCTTATCTGGATGAACTGCTACCTTAGGCAATTTGTCGTTGCATCTTTTCTATCCTTACCTCTTTAGGATGCTTCAATTTTAGGTGCCTATTCAAAGTATCATATCCTTCTCTCGTTTTCTAAGCTTAGCTCGTGTTACAGTAGTTGCATAATGCTCATAAGTTTTCAACTGATAAGAGCTTAGAATCTTCTTGCTCGGCATCTTTTGATTCTCTAGGTAGATTGAATAGCCTCATCAAGTGAACTAATATCCATTGTTTTCAGAACATCTCTAATCTCACACTTCAACCCACTAATGAACTGAGATATATTTCGGTCTTCAAGCTTAACAACTCGCATTGGATCATTAACATCTAGAGCTCCTTTATATACTCATTAACACTCGATCCTCTTCGCCTCAACTCTTATAATCTCTAAAATGTGTCCTATAAATAATAACTCAGAATAAGTCTTCTTCTCATGACTCTTTTCATCTTATCCCAACTCCTAACTTCTTATTTTCCTTCTCAGTAGCTTATAGATTCTTCCACTACAAGATAATATATCCAGTAAACTCCAGCACAACAAGTCTCACCTTAGTGTTATTAGATACCTTATGACATTCAAACTGCTTCTTGATTTTATCTACCTAGTTAAGGTAGTCCTTAGTATTACTACTCCTTGAAAAGCTAGGGATATGCATTCTTAATCCTTCCACTCTAAGAGCTCGGATATTCCTTTCCTTGAGTTCATAATACTCTTCTGCTTCATCATCTATTTCCTCATCCTCTTCTTCAATCTCATCTAACGCTAGTCTGCATCCAATAGCTCTATCTATTCTTCCATCTCGGTATGGTTAAACTTGGGCATTAGCTCAAACGTATCGACCATTGCCTCTTTCAAGCTATTTATTGGCTCATCCTCTATAGGAATCATTTCTGGCTCATTGTCTATCTTCATTTATGGCAGTCACTAGACTAGCAACTAAGTTAGTAAGTTAATCTAGTCAGTCATCTATAGATTGGGGTGTAAAACTTCCTTGTTGACCTTGGTCACTTCGAGCACCACTCTCTTAGTTACCTAGGGTTCTTTGAACACTAGAATTAGACATTGTTGACTATATAATAAATTAACAGTTGAAACATAACTCAAAATTTTCTCCTACAAACTACAACAAAACATGCTTAACATACCAACAGCTATTACAACCAATACACAAAAAACCAATTGAACACTAACACTCTATTTTACAAACAAGAAATAGGGGAAAATAGAACACTAAATTTCTTTAACTCTAAACACTTCTCAAACTCTCACGGTAACAATAGCTAGCTTCTAACACATACTAATGCAGTAATAAATCACTCAAAGTATAAAGTAATAAAAACTTGCTCGAAAGTAGCCAAGTTTTGATATCAGGATGATATAAATCACCGGGAAGGGATGATACAAGGCTACCGATGTCAGGTGAACCAAAGGTACATCGAACCTTAAGATGGTCCGAAGGATAAATGAGAATTGAAGGTTGAACAAGAGGTGCTCGTACACCAACAATGGATATGACATGCCAACACCTCATACAAGCTCAAGTCACATTTGATATTAGGTATAAGTGTGGTTGGAGGGTATACGCTAGTAGTCTACACTTAATGGCCTAAATAAGAGTAATTAGGAGTAACTAAGAACACTTAGCTCACAAAGGAAAGTATTTCTGAAAATTTAATAAACTCCAATTAACTGTTGTGGCTATCACATTTTACAAGTATTTATATGACCTAATTAGGGTAAGTCCTAGGTTTACCTAAATTACAAAAAGATTCTTACTTGAAAAGGAAAGATACATAGCTTACAAGGGAAAAATTGTAAACAGATAAAAAAGATATTTGGTTACAGAAGGACAGTACGGATACAAAAAAATGTGGTGCGTGTCAGCTGTCCATTATGTGGTCCTAATGACGTTGTTTGCCAAGTAGAACAGGTTTTGAGCAAATCAAGTCAGGATTGGCTACTTGGCAACTCAGATGTTCTATGTTGAGGAGGGATTGGTCCAATGGGTAGTCCATTGTCTGGTCGGCCTTAGATGATCATCTTGGGTGTAGGTCAGCTTAACCTTTGCGATATGTTAGGTTAGTAGTAAGCGAATTTAGTGCTTGGCCTTAGACTGATGTGTTGTAAAGGTCGATTCGATAGTACGGTAGCTTGGATTTAAGGACATTTGACTTTGGCATCTAATAGGAGTGTTGTTCGGCTTGGATTACACTCGGGAGTATTGGTGGTTACTTCCTCTTTTACTCATGAGATAATGAAGAGTTTGAAGGAGCTTAGAAGACACGTTGGATCCACTTGAGTGAACAATTCTTCCTCAAGAGTGAGTTATCTTTCAATAGCACGGTGTACAGGGAAGTAAGACAACGTACTTGGGATCATGTGATCAGCCCTTGATTCCTATCATATCATGTAGGGACACTCATGCATGGAGGTTTGAATCTAGGAGATAATATATCTCGGTAACTTATACGTTGAGGTTCAATTTCAAATCTAAGAGGTAGTGTAACTTAGCGTTCGATATTTTCTATCACTTTGTATGCCCTCTCCTCATTAAGGTCATACCCATAATACAGGTATGCTGGAACGTCGTTGAACCGCTATGGTGTGGACGATGAGCTTTTCCTTACTTTTTTCCACTTGAGGATGAATTGTGCTTCTTCTGAGAAAAGGTACCACGTAAGAATCGCTCTATGGAGATAATTAGAATTCTTTTTCTTAAATTTAGTAAAAGAAATATTCGTAAAGAAAAAATAATTGTTTATCGGTCTACAACAATTTACACTCTTAGAATATTGAAGGCAATTGGAAATAAGAGAATGTGAGTGTGCTATTGAAATTTGCTATAGGAACAAAAGAAGCACAATGAAAATGGTTAAATTCAGAACTATACGATGAATGTTTCAAACGAGAGGAAAATATAAATGAGAAAATATTTAAAATAAAGTAATATGAATGCTTGAATAAAGAACAAAAAAAATTTGTGAAGTCCTCACACAGTTAACTATAGCAAATTTATAGTGGAAAGTTTCAACGTTCAAAATTTGAATTTTCGAATCGTTCTTCTTTGCAAAAAAATATTTTAACACAAATTGCACTACACACCTGCACCAAATAACTCCACGCACAATGTAGTTTGACAATTTTCAGACTTCGTCACGTTATGTTGCATTATTTCTTGATGGGAATATGTTACTTTTTCTTCATGATGAGAGATGCATGTGGGGCCCCCACATGGAGAGAATATGAATTCAACTTAAATTGAATGGGACATTGTAGTGGAGTGTTGGCAAATTCTATNGGTATGGTTAAACTTGGGCATTAGCTCAAACGTATCGACCATTGCCTCTTTCAAGCTATTTATTGGCTCATCCTCTATAGGAATCATTTCTGGCTCATTGTCTATCTTCATTTATGGCAGTCACTAGACTAGCAACTAAGTTAGTAAGTTAATCTAGTCAGTCATCTATAGATTGGGGTGTAAAACTTCCTTGTTGACCTTGGTCACTTCGAGCACCACTCTCTTAGTTACCTAGGGTTCTTTGAACACTAGAATTAGACATTGTTGACTATATAATAAATTAACAGTTGAAACATAACTCAAAATTTTCTCCTACAAACTACAACAAAACATGCTTAACATACCAACAGCTATTACAACCAATACACAAAAAACCAATTGAACACTAACACTCTATTTTACAAACAAGAAATAGGGGAAAATAGAACACTAAATTTCTTTAACTCTAAACACTTCTCAAACTCTCACGGTAACAATAGCTAGCTTCTAACACATACTAATGCAGTAATAAATCACTCAAAGTATAAAGTAATAAAAACTTGCTCGAAAGTAGCCAAGTTTTGATATCAGGATGATATAAATCACCGGGAAGGGATGATACAAGGCTACCGATGTCAGGTGAACCAAAGGTACATCGAACCTTAAGATGGTCCGAAGGATAAATGAGAATTGAAGGTTGAACAAGAGGTGCTCGTACACCAACAATGGATATGACATGCCAACACCTCATACAAGCTCAAGTCACATTTGATATTAGGTATAAGTGTGGTTGGAGGGTATACGCTAGTAGTCTACACTTAATGGCCTAAATAAGAGTAATTAGGAGTAACTAAGAACACTTAGCTCACAAAGGAAAGTATTTCTGAAAATTTAATAAACTCCAATTAACTGTTGTGGCTATCACATTTTACAAGTATTTATATGACCTAATTAGGGTAAGTCCTAGGTTTACCTAAATTACAAAAAGATTCTTACTTGAAAAGGAAAGATACATAGCTTACAAGGGAAAAATTGTAAACAGATAAAAAAGATATTTGGTTACAGAAGGACAGTACGGATACAAAAAAATGTGGTGCGTGTCAGCTGTCCATTATGTGGTCCTAATGACGTTGTTTGCCAAGTAGAACAGGTTTTGAGCAAATCAAGTCAGGATTGGCTACTTGGCAACTCAGATGTTCTATGTTGAGGAGGGATTGGTCCAATGGGTAGTCCATTGTCTGGTCGGCCTTAGATGATCATCTTGGGTGTAGGTCAGCTTAACCTTTGCGATATGTTAGGTTAGTAGTAAGCGAATTTAGTGCTTGGCCTTAGACTGATGTGTTGTAAAGGTCGATTCGATAGTACGGTAGCTTGGATTTAAGGACATTTGACTTTGGCATCTAATAGGAGTGTTGTTCGGCTTGGATTACACTCGGGAGTATTGGTGGTTACTTCCTCTTTTACTCATGAGATAATGAAGAGTTTGAAGGAGCTTAGAAGACACGTTGGATCCACTTGAGTGAACAATTCTTCCTCAAGAGTGAGTTATCTTTCAATAGCACGGTGTACAGGGAAGTAAGACAACGTACTTGGGATCATGTGATCAGCCCTTGATTCCTATCATATCATGTAGGGACACTCATGCATGGAGGTTTGAATCTAGGAGATAATATATCTCGGTAACTTATACGTTGAGGTTCAATTTCAAATCTAAGAGGTAGTGTAACTTAGCGTTCGATATTTTCTATCACTTTGTATGCCCTCTCCTCATTAAGGTCATACCCATAATACAGGTATGCTGGAACGTCGTTGAACCGCTATGGTGTGGACGATGAGCTTTTCCTTACTTTTTTCCACTTGAGGATGAATTGTGCTTCTTCTGAGAAAAGGTACCACGTAAGAATCGCTCTATGGAGATAATTAGAATTCTTTTTCTTAAATTTAGTAAAAGAAATATTCGTAAAGAAAAAATAATTGTTTATCGGTCTACAACAATTTACACTCTTAGAATATTGAAGGCAATTGGAAATAAGAGAATGTGAGTGTGCTATTGAAATTTGCTATAGGAACAAAAGAAGCACAATGAAAATGGTTAAATTCAGAACTATACGATGAATGTTTCAAACGAGAGGAAAATATAAATGAGAAAATATTTAAAATAAAGTAATATGAATGCTTGAATAAAGAACAAAAAAAATTTGTGAAGTCCTCACACAGTTAACTATAGCAAATTTATAGTGGAAAGTTTCAACGTTCAAAATTTGAATTTTCGAATCGTTCTTCTTTGCAAAAAAATATTTTAACACAAATTGCACTACACACCTGCACCAAATAACTCCACGCACAATGTAGTTTGACAATTTTCAGACTTCGTCACGTTATGTTGCATTATTTCTTGATGGGAATATGTTACTTTTTCTTCATGATGAGAGATGCATGTGGGGCCCCCACATGGAGAGAATATGAATTCAACTTAAATTGAATGGGACATTGTAGTGGAGTGTTGGCAAATTCTATTGTAGATGTAAGCTTTATATATATATATATATATATATATATATATATATATATATTTGCTGTGCATGGGTTGGTTCATGAACCAACTCAGTGAATTAGCTGTTCAATCCATCGGTTCGGAGGATGGGCTAGAACCACTCAATCTAGCTCGGGTCGGTTCGCAACTCGAAATCGATCCTTGCATAATTCTATAATAGATGTAATCATCCGTGTATGCTATTGTATATATATATAATATTACATGGGGGATCAATGTCTAGGGGGAAAGATAAAGATTATACTAAGTAGTTCAACTAGAGGGTTATTATGCCTCTAAATGCATTTGATGGGTTGTTAAGCACCATGTGACGCTTATAAGGTGCCTACATGATGTCTAAGTGGTACTTACATCTTAATTTCTTATGTATAAAAAAAGTGATAATAATTAAAAATTATAAAAAAATGCGAAAAATAAATTCATGATTAATAAAAATAAATAATTGTAAATTAAAAAATAATATGATTTTATAAAAGTAATTAATATAATTAATAAAAACATTAAAAATAAAAAAAATTAAGAATTAAAAAAAAAAACCAATGTGCAATCTAATAGGTTTTTCATTATTATTTTTTTTCAAAAGTGTTGACTTAAGGTGGTAGGCTATCACCTCAAGCCACTGGTTAGTTAAACAACCCTTATATATACACTCTTAAAAGAAAAGAAAAAGGAATTCATGATTAGAACCTACTCTTGAGTAACCATATTAGATCTTCTTATAAGCTTATCTTACTTTAAATCATCCATAGATAATTCTAATTGGCCATACAATCTTAATAAACTATTCTAAAGTTCCTTACCATCTTTTATGTTACATGTCACTCTCTAAGCTTTACAATTTCTTTGCACCTTCACCATGTTTGGGAATGACACAACTTGAGGATACAGTTGTGTAACTTTCTAACCATCTAAAAAATTGCTTAAAATTCCCTTGTAATCGATACAGTAATGTCATTTTATCATGTTAATCTTCAAAACTTTATAACTCTCTCATTTTAGCTTCAAATTGAGCGAAACTTGTTTCTATTTTCTTGTTTTCTTCCATAAGTCATTCCAAAACCTAGAAAACAAGATTTTACTCAATTAAGTGTCATTTTCTTAAAATAAACTCAAAATTCAAGGGAAAATCATTAAAAACCACTTTTTAAAATATAAGCAATTAGGAGCTTATCTTAAGGTAGTCAAGATTTAGGTGAGAGTACTCCCCTTCGATTACCTCCCTCGCCAGTTTCACCCCTTCCTACTTAGCCTTATCAATAGCGACCTTAAATATCCTTTGACTTAAACTCTTGGTGCAATCTCTTTATTGCCGCCTTTGTTAACTCCCTCCCCTTTTTCAACTTAGCTTCCCTCTCTTGGAACTGGACTTAAGCTTCCTTAAGCTACCTCCTCGCAGCATCGACTTGTCCCCTAATCACCTTTACCTCCTTTGTTGTAGACTCGGTTTCCCTTGCAACCTTTAACTCTTGATTGGTCGACTCGATTGCTTCTTTTGCTGCCTCTGCCTCTGCCTCTACGAGCACTAAAGGTTGCCTTTAAGTCACCAGCCCACTTCTTTGTTGTGCTAACCTTGGACTTAGCCTTCACCACCTCTTACTCTAATCTCATCTTCTCTACATTGAACTACTTATTGTCCTCTTGCATGGCTAAGGTCCATACTCTCAACTTTTTTAGTTTCCTCTTCAGTTGGTCATACTTCCACCCAACTCTTGGTAGTGCTTTTGAGAAAGTTGAGACAAGTGAAGTCAATGTAAATAAGCACCTATAAAGACTTAATAAAAGAAGAGGATCAAAGTTATACTTGGTTAAGAGGAGTTTGCTTATGCACAAATGCGTGCCTGCATAAGCTCATTGCATTTCTTAGTCCTTGCAAACCAATCGGCATGCTCTTACTATAGCTTTTGTCATAGAATAACCCGACATGGTCCCTCAATAAGGTCTATGAGCCAACAATCGCATCCAACCACCGACCTATGGACACTTTGGTATTACTGCTTGCATCGCTTTCTAGGTCAATCACACCTACCGCCTGGCCTTTAGGCAATTTGTCATGGCCTAAAACAGTTGATTCATAATAGTTCCACTATGCAAACCAACTTAGGATAGAGACTAGCCACTAAGTCATTATCGTAGATGGGTTTACACTAGGTGTACACGACCAAACAGTTTAGAAGAGTCTAGCTCTTTACAAATATAAACATAATAGGTAAGTTTTAGTGGAAGTCATTAAGTAATTTATATAGAAAATATTTACACAAGTAATTTATATCACAAGTAGCATAGTAAATTATCTACAGAAAGTTGTTTACTTCATAAGTATAGAAGTAATCTAAATAGATAATTACAGCTCAGGTTACGAATCTCTTTAGGTCACTTGAGTGGCTTAACAAATTGAGCCCAAAAGAAAAATACACATAAAACTAAAAAATATTCAGATCTGTCTTCATCCCTTTACACTCCTAACCCCTAAAACACAATTGACTTCCAAGTAAAAATAGCGTTGCATATTTACCGGGTATTTGCAAAACAATCTATAGGGGTATGGGCACATAATTGTTCAGTAACTTAGGATGAAGACAAAAGGGCATGTAAGACATAAATCACAATCATGTTTTTTAAGCAATTAGTTAACGCAATGTAACAAATCATATGCCATTTGCATAATGTTGTTTGCTATGTTATGAAGTTAGAGAAATTTGTGCCCACTTTGAACTAGGTTAAGGGGTTTTTGCATATTGGAGGCGTGCTTTGGCCATGATACCTTTTGACTAAACCCAAGCTTGTGCAATGAAGGTGTGCTCCTCCCGAAACCTTCTTCGAACCCATTGCCCCCAACCTTATCAGGACTCATTCTCCTATCACTTAGTTCGGCCTTAAGGGTGAGGGAAGGCCCATTTTAGTTGCCTCATTGAAGGGTCAGTATTTGGTCAAAAATCCTAACCGTTACCCTAATGAGTTGAAATGTGCGTCTAATTAAGGTTTTAATCCAAGTTCAAGTTAGTCCGTTTATAGGGTAGTTAAACAATTTTAGACATTCAGATGCAAAACAAAATATAGCAAGGCAAACAACATAAGTAATAGAGCTATCACATCAGCATAATTGATCCCAATTGCATGTGTTGCACGCGTACAAACAACTACTCTACAAGCATAAACAACATATGCTTCAGCCTCCAAGTACTTATAAAAGAGTACCCCAAAATACCATTGAGCATCAATCCCACTTACTTAGATTTACAGCTGCTCTTACGGTTTTGAGACGTTAGCTCATCCTTCTTCAATAACCCCTATATTACAATTCATATTTCAATATTGCATAATTCAGTATAAAAGGTGTCTTAAAAATTATGCTTTTAAATTAGTCTTGACATTCTTTTGAAGTTGATTAGATGTTTGTTATGAGTATTAAGCTTTTATTTCTTCTTATAGTTTAGAGAAACCTTTTACCTAACCTTTTACAAGAGTATTATAAGATCTTAGTACCTTCTACTTAACCTTCTACAAGAGAATCTTAAAGTCTTGGTACCTTCTACTGAACCTTTTACAAGAGAATCTTAGGGGCTTGGTACCTTCTACTTAAGCTTCTACTAGTATCACTACTTACATTTTATACTTAGGTGATCTTCTATATGAATTTCTATAATAACTTAAGGTTTCGTTATTCTTTGATGAGCCTTCTATTGGGTTTCCACTAAGGTTTTAGGTATAGCTTTTCTTCAGGGGATCCTCTATTGAAGTTTCTACCGTGATGGTCTAAGGTTGGCTTAGTCAAGAAAACTTTTGCAAGACCTTCTACAATTGCCAGATTTACTTCAAATCACCAGAAACTTCATAATTCACACTTTTGTTTTAATTAGATTTAATGAAATCAAGACTTTACTCCTAACAACTTGCAAGGTTTGGGAAACTTTCTACATAAACTCACATGATCTCTAACTTCACTAAATGGGGTAGTTTTCTTATCTAGTCAACCAAAACACTTAAATTTCATAAATTTAGCCTAGAAAATATAGTAAAATATAGTTGTATGATAAAAATTAAGTATGTATAGTAGCATATACATTGTATTTACTACTGATTATTTGGATTTTTAATAAAAAATAGCTAACTTACTCACTTAACAAAGATAACACTAGTAATTTAAGTGAAAAATCACCAAATCTAGCTTTGAAAAGCTTATCCTTTTAATATGTTTAACATTTCCCTTTAAAATGAAAATCAACATGTTGCATGTAACAAATATTCACTTAAATAATGTTTAGTGGTCAAATTTAAACAAAATATATTGAAAAATAGTAAATTTCTTACAAATTCTAATTTATTAGCTTTTCATAAGTGAAAAATTTACCCCAATAAAACCATAGGTTTTAGTGAAACTTTTTGCACAGTAATTTTATATATGATATAAGGTGTTTACAGAAAAAATTTGGTAGAGAAACTACATTGTTTGGGGTCTCTACAATCAAAGTGAAATTTAGTTTCGAACATCTCGTTTCTTTAGAGCAATATAATAGATGAATTAATTTTACAACAATAACAATTTTACATGAAAGTACACCCAAAATAATGCTAGAATAGATTTTTTTAGAATTTAGACAAAATTTAATAGTTTTTATGAATTTTTGAAAATTGGGCTAAAAATTTGACCACCGTTGGTAGAAGCTCCAACCACTGGTGGTGTTTATGGGCCAAAGAGGGCGCTACTTAGGGGTTCAGGTGGTGGCTGCCATTCATTGTTAAGTTGTTTTTAGGTTAGTGAACCTTGATCTAAAACTTCACCAAAAATCCAAAAAAAAAAAAAAAGCCCACGAATTTTACTCTCCTTCTTGAGTATCTAAAGAGTCTAAAATAGCTAAGGGGATGGGTATTCATAGCTTATAGGTTAGTGAAGTGACTAAGGGCATGTAGGACATGTATAAGGCACTTTAGATTTCTAATGCCATTTAGCATTGTTGTCTTCAAAAACCATGTGTTGTTGATAGTTTTCTTTTCAAAACCAGTAGCAAAAAACCCCTTATTTTACAATAAACTAGGTTTGTTAGCTTACTAAGGAAGTTGTCCATCTTATTTTATAATATTTAGTTACTTAGGTTAGTTTTCTTTGCAAGTAGGAGCTTTTACAACTTCTATTAATCCAATATACTTTGTTATTATTATTTTGCTTTATTATATAATATATTTATTATTTTTCATTTTATTTATTACTCTTCTTATTTATTTGATTTAATTCTAAGCTCTTCTTGTATTTTTGGGTCATTTTTTGGAAATCTTTGGAAATTTTACTAATGAGTGAGTTAATTTTATCATTTTAGCCTATGGTAATGTTTTAATGTTTCGTTTCAAATATTAAATTTACAAGGCTACTTCAACTAACTTTTGGGTTGCTACAGCTACATATGAACCTATGCGGATTGATTCCATAGACGTCTTAAGTTTCTAGGTGTTACGTCCAAGTTGTTAACTTATGGGACTCACACGATCCATCTGCCCTCGCAGCATCAGTGACCTCGTGGCCTTAAAGAACCTCAACAACCCTAGTAACCTTCTCTTCTGAAGACCTTTATTACACTAGTTGATTGGAGATAGGTCTCTTAAACTCTTTCTTAGCAGGCACCTCACGATTAGACACCACCACTAAGATATCCCCTGCAGCTGCCTCCTACTTAACAACAAGTCCTAAAGGCACCACGATCGAAACATCTCCCAACTCCTTACTTATAGACTTCTTTCCTTTCCCCTTCCTAGCAACACTCCTCTTGCTCTTTTTGGCCACTTGGATTTTTCCTTGCTCCTTAGAAGGCCTTTTCCTTTTCCCTTTCTCCTTCATCCTTTGATCCCTTACCTTTATCATCTTATCCTTGAAAGACTCACTACATAGGCCATAAATTGTGAACACAACAAGAAAGTTAGTACAATTAGAGAATAAAAACACTAAAACAAAAATACCTATTAAGGATGATTGGCCTTAACCTTCGCCTAATAGCAAACAACTGTGGTGAACTCTCGGCTATGCACTTACTCATACCTATCCCTTAACCATACAACCTCTTCTTACAAAGATACAAGCTTATGGTGTACTCCATATGGAATCCATCCATCCACCATGCCACATTCGTGATCTACTCCTTCATCACATTGTTCTCCTTTTGGAAGTAATTCTCGAGTGATGTATGAATGGGCCTATTCCACTTAGTTAGGAAGTTAAGCTCGTGGGCCGACTTCACCTCATAAAATTGGAACTTCAAATCCTTTATCTTTGAATTTTTACCATGGAAGAGCTTCACATCGACCCCTTAGCTCATGCAATATACATAGCTCCCCTACTTACCCTTCAATTGGAAGAAGTGCCAAAATAACTGAGCTGTCAACCTCCTTATGTGAAAAATCAATAAAGCCTTGAAGGCTATTAGTATTTGCCATGAATTGGGATGGAGAGAACTTGATGGGAATCAAGCTACCAGACCTCTGACCCGCAGCTAAGCCCGAAGACTAGAAGGACTGACATGACGAATCCCTTATTTCCAATCGACCCCTACTGAAGCTAAGTACTTCCTTGCCGAGCTGTATGACTGCTCGTCTTTCTATAGTATACCGAATTGAAGATTACTCACTAGCACCATAGCCGACCAATTATTCAGCATCTTCCTTGCTAAGTAGTCAAGAAAAAGAGACTTCGGACTGACTAAGCTATCCCTGCTTAAACAAGCCATTTGTTTGTACTTTTTGTTCACATCTTCTAACAACTTCGCTGATGAAGCATCACCATGTGTACAGTATCATGTGTAGAATTCGTTGCACCAATGATTGTTTTTCTTATATATTCATTTTTACTCTTTTGTATCTTGTACATTACTTCTTTAAGAAATGTCCTTTTTGTCTTTTTTTTTTTGGGCAAGTTGTCTTAACTTATGGGTATTGTAGACACCTAATTTTTTCCCCTTAATAATCCTAATTTTTGATTTTTTTTTATTTATTACAAAAGGTTCCTAATTCAGAAATAAAAATAATAATAAAAATAAAAAAAAGAGAGAAAAAATTAATAAAAGATAAAAATAATAAAAATTAACAAATGATGAAAATAAAAAAAAAAAAAATACTAATAAGAAAAGGAAAAATTATTATAAAGAGTNAGAGAGAAAAAATTAATAAAAGATAAAAATAATAAAAATTAACAAATGATGAAAATAAAAAAAAAATATATATATATATATATAAAATAATAAGAAAAGGAAAATTATAAAAATTTTGTAGATTTTTAGGAAGTAACTTATATTAGGAATAAATAGTTTTAGTTTTAACTTAGTTTAAATAATTATTTTAGGGAGTTGCATGGTTCAAGTGCAATTTAGTTGTACTAAAAATCAAGGCACAAGCCAACGGCCTAACGGATAAGTATTGGAGTATTGGATTGGATTTAATTTGAGGTCTTGGGTTCGAGTCTCATTAGGCAACTATGTCTTTTATTTTTCTATCTTTTACAAAAGGCGAGATGAATAAATGGGATTCATATCTAATTAAAATCATTTGAATCTAGTTTGATTTTATTAAATTAGGTTTGAATTAGTTTAGATTTAGTTTAATTATTATCAAATCAGATACAATAGATATGATTTAGTAGGTTTCATAAATACATACCCTCGTCAAATAAGGAAAAAAAGGAGGAGAAGGAATCCAAGTCCCGGACTCTGTTCATGATTATATAGCAGCTACACGCACGAGACACCACAAGCGACATAGCATACACACTTCCGATCAACCCGTTACATAGTCCACGCATTGCTTATAGATTTACACACGGCCAGCGACTAGGCATAAGCTCACTGTTGACATACCATTGCTGATCACTGTTTGCACATCCATGACTTCACCGATCACTATACTAACATCACTGCATAATGTATGCTCTCCAAACACCAGCATAGTTAGCAATTGATCTCCATCGGCGTAGCAGTTCATCGCCCGGATATAGAACACATAGTCAGTCCCCCACCTACCGATCAATAGTACGTTACCCACGTCCAGTTTACTTTGATACTCAACTATTGGACTAAGTGTAGCACATCCTCGCTACAACGGCAACTGAATCTGAAGCTTCTTCGCTAGATTTTCCTCTCTCATGTACAGGTAGTCCAAGCCAATGCCACACTGATCGATGGTAGCACGTCGCAACCAGACTGGAGCTTCACGCGATCACTAACAGGCCGCTGCTGTACCATACAATCTATACATCGACAATGCCACCGCAATACGATTGTTGTCCAGTAGCATACGCACGCCCCTGTCATGATTGCTTCCTACTGTCTACAAGTGCTATAACACTCACGATCAACAACTACGATCACTGCAGCAGCTATTGAAGCCACTTTCAAATCCACCACCAAGACTCGCTGCACGCGCAAGTACATAGTTTCTTCACTGTACTGTAGCTCCACAATCAGGTTTAGTTTCTGTCTAAGTTTTTTATTATTTCTGATTTATTATTATCATATTATATTATTATTTTGTTAGGACTTTAGTAATACATGTGTATATCATTAGTTTTCTTTGTAATATAGATTAGGTATATTATATTAGTTCAAGTGGATGTTTATTTAATAAGTAGTAATATAGATATAAAGATATATATAGATATTAGATAAGGGATTGTTAAAATTAGGTTTTAATACATATATATGTTATTAATTATACTTTATTAGTTAACATAATATATATTATATGTATATGTTAGTTTAGTATTAGTTCTTATATAAGAGTATTATATGGAATTGTTTTATTTTGGTAGATAGTTATAGGAGTTGTTAGAATTGGTTATTTTTGTAAGGATTTGATCTTGTTTAAGGATTTGTCATATAGAAAGTCATTTTTTTTAAAATAAAAATTAATAAAAAATCCTTTTTAAAAATTTTTTAGGACTTTTAGTGAATTTTTTTTATAAAATAACAACACTCAAGTATTAGGACTCTTTAGACTTTTTAAAAATAAACCGAATAAATTAAAAACGTAAAATCGGATAGTTTTCAAAATTAAAATAAACACACTAAAGTTTTTTGAAAGAACTACGATCGTCTGATCCCGGTTAGCGGGTACGTAGGTACCTTCGGGGTGATCATAAAATATATAGAAACTTAGGTTCTTTTTTATTTTATTTGATTTATTTATTTTTTAAATATTATAATTAGAAGAATAATCCTAATTTCGATAAATAGATAATGATACCTGTTAGGGTTTAATAGGTTAGTTCCTGAACTCGGAATCCTCTAGTTCTTTATTCAAATTGAAGTCAAAGATTAGTAACCAAATTGTAATCAATCCACCAAATTGGTTATAATTTCTTTTTTTTTCCCGACTTCGGTCGGGTGGCGACTCCAAAAATTATTTTCAATAAAAAATCAGAATTTCTCAATTTCTTTAGTTGAGGATTAATATTAAATGGGTTAGAGTTTATTATTAATCGGAAAATGAAAAATTAATTTTAAATAAAAGAAACCAAAAAATCAAGCTCAATAGTTTGGCGACCCCACTAAGGACGCTCCAGGGTTAGCCACTAGCATTTATCGAAGATAGGATTATTTTTCAAAAAAATAAAAAATAAAAAGATGAAATAATAAAAATAAAAAAAGAGAACTATGGAATGTTATTTTATATATTTGTTTATTTTATTTCTTTTTGCTAACATTTTTTTTGTTGCAGTTTATTTAAGGGGGTAGTTTTGGGGGGTTTACTTTTATTCTATTTTTCTACATCATAAATGCATGGTAGATACGGTTAGAACCAGACCGTCTTAGGACCTTAGGAGGGGGGCCATTGTGTAAGCTTCGGATGTTGTAGGGTAACCACCTTTCGGAGCCGATCAGGCTACCCCACTCAAGTTTAATTGTAACTACAGAATTGTTGCTTTGAAAAACGTAGTGGTTGCAGAACTTGAGAACCTTTAGAACACACCCTTTTGCATTACACGAAAACTTTTCTTTTAAAAAATCGCAAGAACCTATGATGTAGTAGACCTAAATGGACAAAGGCAGTTGTGAAGTTGCAGTTGTAATATTTCCTTGTAAATAATTTGTAATAATTTTATGTAAAGTTTAGAATACATTGTAATT